>JANAVB010016199.1:13813649-13876714 GCA_029216955.1 Iris pallida
GAACACATACCTTGTTTGGCAGGCTTTCTTTGGCATCAATTTCTATAAAATATCTAGCATAGGCTAGTCTCAGTCGTCGGGCAGTGGGAGCGTCCATGCGTAGAGGGTTGCCCACAATGCTGACAATCTTCATAATGGAGGAGGCACTCCAGAGTTGTGGAGGAAGGTAAGGAAGGCGAATCCACACAGGAACACTTGTGAGGCGATCCCGTTCAAAGTTTGTACGTTGATTCCATTCTTTCAACACAACTAGGCGAGCATTGAAAGTCTAAGGGCCTCCTTGCAAGATCCTATCCTTGTCCTCTTAAAGGCAAAACTTCGCAAAGAAGAACCCGTTCTCCCTAGCGAAGATGTCCATACTCCCAATTGGTTTCCAAACTCTCATAGCAAATGCACGCAGGTGCTCGTATAGAACGACTTGTTTCCTAGTATGTACAACATGAGTGTGTTCTGCCAGTAATCTAATGTCTCACACAGGTCGTCCGTCGAGATGGCGGCCATCTTCGCATTCTCTCTAACCATAGGTGGGACGAAAGCAATTGTGTTCTCCATCTCTGTGTAGGATCCCTTACATAGGTCTGCCCATGACACCGGAGGTTGAGTCGCTGGGCGAGTAATCTATGTGGCATTTCCTTGAACAACTTGGGGTGAGGTAGCAGCATTATGTCAAATGACTTTAGCAATAGGAGTACGAGCTGTACAAACTTAGAATGGTTCGTATAGTCTCCCCTTTTCCATCCTGATCTGGTACCTCCATTGGATGGCGACGTAGCAGGGGTTGGAACCACCGACTGACCTATCGAGTGATTAGAGGAGTGTCTTTCGTTGCTTTGAGCTGTAGGTCCTCCTTGTTTATTCCTAACAACATTGGTCCAGCCACCATCAGCTTCTCTGATTTGAAGAGGAGGGAAGTCTTCCTCTAAGGTCGTGCCTTCTTTCATTGTTGGAGATTCCCTGGAGTTTTCAGCAGAGCCGTCGCCGCATTCTTTCTCCATGCTCTCCATTATATATATATATATATATATATATATATATATATATATATATATATAGCTGATCCTGGTGACCCGTTATACCCTAGAGACCCCATAGCTTCTTCCGTCCTAGGGCTCACTGTCACGTCCCGCTCCTGGAGGAGCAATCGTCCTCGCTAAGGTGTGATGCCGCGTGAGCCTAGGTTGCGCTCACGCAGGCGAGTTCCATAATGGCCGATTACAACAGCTTACAATGGGATCGTCGCACAGAAGTCCCAAGAAAAAGCATTGAATGAACAATACAACATAAGTATTGAAATAAAATCAAATTCTTTTATTGATACTTAAAATAAAATTACAAATGTGTGAAGCCAAGATTACAATCACTCAAGCTCACTTTTCTCTCTGATTACAAGTCGCTATGCTCCCTCTCATCTTTCAAAACAATTTATGAGCCAGCGAATACTTCAGATAGGCGATGTCCATACATTATGTTCCGTATAAGTTCTGACTCTGTGCAGTCATACGCCTCAAAATGACAAGGAACTCCATGGCTCGACGCATCCAAACGAGCTCCGCACCAAACGATCTTCTACTTGTGACTGCACTTGAAAACTGTGTGAGTGTTAGTACACAACTGTACTGGTGGTGTGATCCTCGTCCACCCATACGAAACTAATACGTTCATTTAATTGTGCAACATAATCCCTTTACGATTGTCTTTTTATTCTTACCTTAGGATCGATTTTAGGACATAGACTTATGGCCTGTTTGTGTCTTTAGACCATCACCGTGCCAATAATATTTGCTTACCGACTCATGATTGCCTTTTTGGCTCATACTTAGAGAAGCAACTACATAATAGTACCCAATTTTTAGGTAACCGTGCTACAAGTCCATGATGAAAACATCGTGGTCGTGCCATGAGATCTATTTGTGTATCCACCTTGAGGCCGTGCCTCGCAACTCAATGCGACTTAACCATATTGCCTTATGGTCCCTCTTAATTTAACTCGAAATGACTCAAATTTGACTTATACAACTTTGTGCCAACGACTTAATACTCGACGCCACATCTCGTACCGAAGCATGGTGTCTTCGTTGCAGCCAAATCTTAGGCCCAAATATTGTGTTACAAATTGTGCACATATTCAACTTGACTCATTGTACCATGCACACAATATTCGACTCAATCCAAAGACGTGCTTGCAGATCGCCGCTAATATGTCGACTCATCTACATGAAATAGTCACTAGCACCACAAGCTATCCTGGACTTATAGCTTTGCTATTCGACGACCCTTTCAGCGCAAGTAGCGAGCCCCACTGAAAGTTTTCGAATAACCTGAGCGGTACTCCCAGCTTGGCTATACCTTGTTTTTTCCTAGGCCGAAACGATCCTGTGGCCCCAGGTTGGTCGTTCCGAGGAAACTTTTTCCTTCTGCACGAGTTGTCCAATGACCATGCAAGAATCGACTCGAACTACCGTCTTATACAGTCATTTTTCTTCTAGTGTTATCATCTTTTCAGCACTACATTAGAGACACCCAGTATTTGAGACTGCCTCGACGACCCACGGTTGCGAGTATTTTTTTTCATGTTACCATATTATTTACTTAACTCAGGAACGACTATTTGATAGCCCTTTGGCCAAACTCAATTTGAATCAACCATGGCTCATGCCTTAAACCAATTTGTGTTCTATGCGACACTACCACCCAAGTCATACTTTATATGATGAGCCTTGAGATCGTGGGACTCTGTGGCTATAACAACCGCATAATTCATGGGACAGTGCTTGTTATGACTTCGATAGCCCGACATAACTTTTGTCTAATTCAATCATGCAACAACTTAACCCGTGGAACGAGCAAAGGCTATGCCAAGCCTTGTATCGTAGAAACATGCATTGAGGCTTATGGGACACTTTTGCTATGCTAAGCATTGGACGGTTGAATAGTGCATACTTTATCAAGCATTTATACGTGCGACACCAATGACTATGCTAAGTTCATAGTCTTGTGGCACATAGACCAACTTTCCTTCTTCCAAGCCACGAGACGAAGGACCGAGTGTCATTTTGAAATCATGTCGTACAACACTTCTAAGTAGACCGTAGGACCTTTCTATATTCTAACTCAATCAAACTCAACTGACATTATTTCCTTAGTTATGTAGATTTGTCCCTTTTATTATCAAGCCTACTTGTGCAGTTGAAAACTTTTGTTTTATTAGTATAAATGCCAAGCTAAAGTAAGTTCACTGAAGCCACCCACCTGAGCGAGGAGTCGGCTCGACCGAGCGAGACTTCGAGCAAGCCGTTGCATGGCTAAGTCCAAACGCCGTTGGCATTTTGAATCCTCCGGTTGAACTAAGCGGGACAGGACATTACATTAGACATCACTCAGAAAAAGTTTCATCTTCGAAACTTACTGAGTACACACTCATCAACTTATCACTCAATTCAACATTTCAATGACTCTCGCACATGTCCTCCTATGTGTTTCTTTAATACGAGGCACACTCGTGCTTTAGTTATTTTTCACATCGAACAACTATATCGCAACTTGGGGTAACTTATACTCATCATATCATAGTCAAAATCCAGTGCTACTCCTCCTTAACTAATCTCGAAACATGACTTGCAGCAATGCCTTAATCAATATTCAAGTTCTTTTCAAATCCAACTATTGTACTACCATCAATATTTTGTTTTGAGAACTCACGATCTCAAAATCCTCGATGTCGTCATGTTCCCTTAGTCTCACTTGAATTCAGTGTATCAGTTAGTTGGATCGTGCACATATTTAAGGCATTCCCAAAATATATACATTTTAACCGAGCCTCATGATAGTGAATCCAATTCCACATAATTGATTCATCCTATCAATCCTGAAATCAATCATACCGATGCTACCTCTCGAAGCAGAGATGTCTTGCCTAACCGCTAGGCCATCTCTCCAGGCTAAAGTCAACGTCAGTATTGGAATCACCATTCCCAAACAATAATATCAACACTGACCCCCATTCCTAAGGTCAAACCAAAGTTGATAGTACGAGGCTTTCTACCCAAGCTTGCATCATTCCGATTTCTAAACTTTGAGCATAGATTTCTTTATTCGTATTTGCAACACTTAGTTTAAGGGGTCTGAGTCATTCAGCAAAGCCATCCTATGGTAAGTTATGCTACCCCAAATCCTCTGCATATTACTATCGTACGTCCGACTAGCAATTCGCATAGTCTATCTCTTCAAACATGTTCGATATAATCCATCTATCCATCCTACCCAAGTCAAGCACGCTATGACGCAATTTGTTACTAAACCATAATTCTCATACCATATTCCCTAAGTCACTTATCACAATTCACGTATTCGATCACAAGGTCGTCTAGCATAGCAATATGTCACGTCCCAAATCTTCTGCAAGTCTGATTATCCATGTTGGACATGAAATAACCATGCTAATGCTTCCGCAGGATAATCGTCCTCATCAGAACGTAACTCTTGCTTTATGTCTAGAATAATTTATTCTCGATACGCACATTGGATCTACTCAATCCTCAAACTTACTTTCTCGTCAATAACAAGTCTAAATAATCCTTGAATTCACCTTCACATCAAACCACAAGTCAAAATTATCCAATTGCCACGCCCAGATCTCCCGCAGGTTTGATCATCCCCGCTGGACATAAATCACCATGCCAGCGCTCTCGCAGAATGATCGTCCAAATCCGGCATGACGCATATGCGAGGCTGGAGTTGCATTCGTACAAGACAGGAACGTCGATGTTGTGGTTATCACCGAACAATTAAGACACTTTCTTTTCTTCCAAACATTCATTTCTATCAAAAGCCCAAGCATAGCATCCATCAAAATAATAATATTTTACACGATCATCATTCTTCGAATTAGAGTACCCTCGAGTTATCGCACATCAATTTTTAATACGCCTCAATACCATCGATGATGTACATAACCTGACGATATTCATTTGCATTGAACTCTGAGTCGTGCAATAGATGCTATCATTCGAACTGGATTACCACAATCTCCTCGATCTTCAAGATCAAATTCGATCATTATCTCTCGAACTAGTTACATGATCAATTCATTGAAACTCAAAATCACGTATGTTTATCTGTATATCTTATGTCATCATGCAACATATTTCCTCAAATCACATTATTCTATGCTAACTCAAGTTATCGAGCAACATTTATCCCAAATCCTTAGAGTCATTCTTGTATATTCGAATCATTTCAGGCACGCTATCTTCCAATCATACGAACTTTTTGTATACAATTCATATCGATTCATCGACTAGGTCATCCATTCATTACACCTCAACTTTCTCTCGATTCAATCTATCTACTTAATCATTTGCATTTCATACATGCGCAATCCCAATCCGATGCACATCATTTCTAGTTCGTTCGAATCAACTCGTCAAAATCTTCAAGATTATACCTTATTTAATTTATGGCTTTGCGTACTCTTCGCTTGCTGATAGACTCATCGGCACCCCGTATTGTCAAATACCTATTTTGAAAATAGGTATATGACTGTATTTCATATTCACAGTAATTTTAAAATTTTGTATTTGTCTAAAATTTTATTTAAGTTTCTTGATCTTGATTTGGCCTCGATTGTTGAAAGCATGTATATTGGTTATTACTGTTGCTATTTTATTAATTTATTAATTATAGAGTCTGTTATTTTATTTTAAGGTTATTTCCATTATTATTGTCATTGGTATTATTATTTTACTTATTCCTATATCTACCCCTCCCCTTTACCTAACCCTAACCCCAACCCATACTCTCCCCCACTCTCACCTTCCCCCTACCTAACTCCCCTCTCTCCCACTCTTCCTCCTCACCCCTCTCTGGAGAACCAGCTCACTCACCCCCCTCACTCTCGATTTCTCCCTCTCTCTCCATGGAGCACTCCCTCCATCCTCATCCTCCACCCTCTCTCCTTCCCCGGCCTCCTCCATTCGGCGCCACCGCCGCCCCTTAGCCGGCACCAATGCCTGCACCACCTTCACCACCACTTCTACGACCACCACCATCATCGTCACCATCTCCTCCACTACCCACCACCGTAGATGCCACCACCATCACCCGGCACCTCCACCACCACTACTTCCACAGCCATCGCCATCGACCTCCAGCCCGGTCGCCCGTCACCCCCGCGACCACCACCACTTCTAGCTCCCCCTTCCTTTCTCGGTCATTTGGCCGCCCAGAGCGCCGCACCGCCATGGGTCGTCTTTCGCACCGCCGACGACCTCCCTCATCTCCCCGTCTCTTTCCCTCTCTATTCTTCTTCGGCGGCCAGTGCCTCCGCCGTCAGCGTCGCGCCAGCCTCGAGCAGCGGGACGCCCTTGGGCCCTGCGCTGCTTGAGCAGCGAGTTAGCCTCGGGCTGCGTGCTCTTCGGGTCATGTGCTTCGGTGCACGTGCAGCCTCGAGCTGCGTGCTCCTCGGGCAATGAGCCCTCGTGCTCTATGCCTTTCCTCGGGTTGTGTTCCCCGGTGTGAGTGCACCCTCAATTTTTGTGCTGCCTCGAGCATCGTACTCTTGTTCTTCGTATTTTCTTGGGTGTCACCACCACTTTCCTGGAACATGGATATTTTAACTTTTTTCTAATTACTGTTAATAGTGTGGTTTCATATTATTTCTTGAGTGGTAATTATTTTTGAAAACTAAACTTTATATTTTGGTTAATTATTTAAATAGTCAATATGGTGCATGTGTTATATTTTGAATATGATTAGATGGTTAGTCTTTAGATTAGAATGATGATTAGTCATCCAAGAAGACCCAACCCTACTTGTCATGACCACCCAACAAGATGATTTGGACTAGCCTAATTAAACTTTAGTTAGTCTCTAGCTAGATTAGAAGAATTAGTTAGAAGGCTTAACTAAATAACTCATTAGGAAGAGAGGTTTAATCCCTAACTTGTCATGACTAAAGAGAAGGGCTTAGTAGACATTTCCCATTGCCCAAGACCCTAACCCTAAACCCCTATGGAATCCCACATTGTTTATAAACCCCACTTCATTTTCTTCCTCTTTCCATTTTCATTTCAAGCCCCAATTTAGGAGCTTTTTCTCCCAAATTGCTACTACACCCAAATTTTCTCCAAATTGACCCAAATTTGTTTCATTCTCTCCTCCTTGGAGAGAAGAAGCATATATTGGCTACCTAAGAAGGGATTGAAAGGATTTGGAGCCTTGAAGCTTGGTGGAGATCTAGATCTAGGAATTTTATATTGGGAATCTATCTCCCTTTTGGTATGAGCTCTCTAAACCCTTCCATTTCATTCATTAGTGTAACAACATTCATTTAGGAACCATTTGCATTAGGATACCATTAGAGAGGAGTTGAGTCTCTCCTCTTCCTATTTAAAGGTTTTTTCCATTTCATTTTGATATAAATTGGAGAAAATCGAACATGTGACCACAATTGTTCGATACGTCTCCCCAAAGGAACTTCGTGTCTTTTTTTTGAGTCGAGATTGGGTGTATGTGTCCTAAATAGGATACGTGGTATTGTTTCATGGTATCTCATGATACACATGGTTATATTTGGATATATACATGTGTTTCTTTTGTCTAAACAACCCAAATTCGTCATAATATTCATCCACATTTTTAGTAGCCATAACAACTTAGAAATGCCATAATTTTAGCTCAGAACTCCAATTAATCTCCTTTTTTTAAAAGAACTGTATCGAATTTAGTTTTCCAAATATATATATTAATAGGCCAAAATCGTTCTAGAACTTTCTGTAAAACTGTTTGAGTGTCAGCTGTCCGAAAGACGAACGTGTTTTGGTATTTTCGCGATTCCGAGAGCTTTCGGACACGAAAATGCGACCCGTTTGAAGTTTCAGAAAGCTAATACGAAGGGATACTATACTTTTATCCTAGAATTTAGTGAAGGTCTAATTGGTACAATATTTATTTTAAGTGAATGTAGGTACCATAGGTTGTCGAGTATATGTATGATATAGTACATATATATGTATATATATATTATTGTTATGTAATATGTGTTAGTTAGTGTGTGTTAATGTTGATACAAAGGGTTATCAAGTAAGCCAAATAAGTTATGTGTCAAGGTATTAAAGTTTTGGACAAGGTACTAGTGTGATACTTGGGTACCATGAGGATATTGGTATCGTGACACTCAAGTATCATGAGTAAGGATAAGAGAGTATTGGAACTTGAGTAATGTATCCTATTTGGTATCAAGTATTAGTATTAGAGTTAGTTGGGATATGTTAGAGTTATCTTAGAAGTTAAGATAATTAGTGTATATAGATATCTTAGTATCTATGATATATTAGAGTTAGAAGATTAGATAGTTAGTTAGTGTCTAGTAGATGTTAGAGTTAAAATAGATAGTATCTTAGGATACTAGATGTTAGTATCTTAGGAGTAGATAGTGTATCTTAGATTTACCTTTACCTTAAGGTAATAGTTTACCTACAAGGTAAGGTTTACCTTCAAGGTAAATGACTTTACCTAGATACTAAAGTTATATGTTAAGATATTGGTTAGCTAGTAGCTTAGGGTAGATACTAGATATCTAAGATTGATATTAGTAGCTAAGGTATCTATACCTAGACTAAGGTATTGGATTTTCCACCAAGGTATTGGTATTGGGATACCAATAGGACCAAGGTATATTGGTATATGTTATGGGTAGGTAAAGGTAATGGTATATGTATTAGGCATTGGGTACATCCATGTATATATAAAGGATAAATTGCCTAAAGTAATCCTAGATAGTAGGTAACTAGTAGAGATGTAAGATATATGTATTGATACTTGGTAATATTAGCTATTATGGCTGATACCTTCAAGGTATAGACCTAGAAATGAGGTATTGACTAGCATGGACTAGAAATCTAGTTTACGCATGGTATTAACCTTAGAACTAAGGTATTAACTAATAGTTAAGGTATTTGAGATATGGGCTAAGGGTAAGTGGATAGTATCTATAGATGATATATGTGATTTGGGATACCATAGTATATTTGGCTTGTTGACAATTCATGCATGATATATATGTATATGATATAGTACTATAAGGTATCCTAGAGTATGTGGGTCTATGGTTAGAATTATGACTAGCTTAGATAGAGTTGACCCCTTTTACTAGACAGTTGACCAAATCCTAGATGTTGACTTAGTTTGATTAAGAGTTGACCAAGGGTTGACTTTTGACCTAGAAAGGTATAGTATCATGTAGATTACAATGTACACTTTAATTATTATACATTGAAGACATTATAACCTGTATTGCTCTAAATAGGACATTGTGACTCATGTTTGGATATCTGTATACATCAATCAATCAGAGTATCAGACGAGTACATTCTTCGATAGTTTTTATTTTTTTGATTACCACTATAATTCAAGTATTTAGAAATGTTACTTATGATTCTTGACACGATTGTACACGGATTGGTATTATTATTGGATCTTCAGTCATGAGATGTTACCTTAACTCATCGCGATGGTATCGAATACTGTTCTTGTTGGTATTGGATAAAATTGGATATTGTTGATCGAATATTGTTCTTGTTGGTATTGGATAACATTGGATAAATATTGGTTAACATTGGCTAGTAACGTGTCATGGTTGGATCCATCGTTTCAGTTGGGGCGGGGGTAATACTAGTTAGATATGTGACCATGAACCATCAGCAAATAGTGTAATCATCGGCTACTAGCTTAGCATACATTGCACATATCAAACTGGTATTCCAAAACACATTGTCTATTACAGTTTTATACTTTTAGTCCACCATTACATTGCTCTATCTTGTTATAGTATTTTTTTCCATTACATGTTCTATCAGATTTCTCTTTAGTTTATATTGCCTCTTATATGTTTTCCTTCATCGTATATAGCATTCTCTATTTTATTGCTTTATAGTTTTGTTAATTATTTTGAACCGTTAGAGGAGATGTGCTCGTTCCATCCTGACTAGATATGTTGACAAAATATTAAAGATGACATAGATGACTATCCTACCTTCTATGAGGCATACGAAGGTGGCACACAGGAGCCTGAGGAGGATCTAGCTCAGTAGATATTGCCCTAGTTATAGTTTAGAAGTATTAATTTTTATGTTGTATTGGATTGTTCCGATTGTTAGATGAGACTTATTATATTCAGGATATGTACTTATTTGTGTTGGACATCTAGACTTGTGTGTTGTGATAACTCTACTATTTATTCAGTTTATTCCTTTTATTTGATTCCATATCATGCTCTATCTTCCTTAGATTTATGATTGAAATTATATAGTTGAGATGTCATATTATACCTTCGTACGGAGATGACAGGTTATATGATTCATATTGTTAGTTGATAGATGTTATAGATGACTTATACAACATTCTACCGCTGACACTACGATGTATGCTTGATGTACCCACGTTCTCATGCCCCTAAATAGGGTGCAGGTCGTAACACGTTTTTGTGGTGGCCCATGCGGGTCAGAGTCGCAACTAGTACGATTTCATAGTGGTGCTCGACTTAGAGTGCTGCTACGAGCCTGCTATTATGATATAGGATTAGGCTGTATAGAGAGTTACTCAATCACAGTTAGGACTACTGGAGAAGATTCCTGGGATGACCCTTGAGAATCTTATTATAAACTATATCGAAATTCGATTGCAACAATTTCGGTCTACTTTCCTTGTTCATTGTTGAATTTAATTCTTGGTGTTCATTGTTGACTTAATTTTCTACCAAGGTAAAACTTATGGGCTAGGTTGCCTCAGTTATGTTATCTAGAGTCTTCTACAGCCATATTAGCTGGCATGGCGATGAGATAGAGTCTGATTTTGGATGTATTTCTCGGGTGTAGAAATTTAAAGTTTTCGCACCCTAGCATGAGGCAATGCAAAAATTTTAAGTACCATAATTCTAGAGGTATATACCTTAGTTGTGGACTCTATGGATTATCAAAGCCGTACTTACTGGCGTTAACAAGGATTCTGGTAATGTGGTTCTGGATAGACGGATAAAAATATCAGATTGCAGAATAGATATCATATAGATGATTGCCTAATATAATGGAGTGGAATATCAGTGTAGATGTTACTTGAGTATCATGAAGTAGATAGGGGGAGCTAGGCCACCTGTGGTGCAGTACTATGTCCCGCACCATCAGAGGGATATACCCTAGAGGGGCAGGGCTTTTGCGCTGACTGTCGAGGAGCGATGCTATGGGTGACGGGTTAGTAGGTATGTCTTTCATGTTCTTCTTTTCCATCTTGTTGTGTGATTTCATTAGTACCTGTCAGGATATTTTGTGCTCTGCTAGATAGTGTAGTGACCATGTTTGAGACTGTAAAATTACGACCAGTAGAACCATGATCTTGCATGTTATTAGATAGAATTTTCTTGACTTTGATTGTTGGGGGTTTGACCTAGACGGAGTACGACCAACTTTAAATTTCAAGGACAAAATTTTCCTGGGGGGTAGATTTGTCACCACCACTTTCCTGGAACAAGGTTATTTTTGACTTTTTCCTAATTAGTGTTAATAGTGTGGTTTCATATTATATATTGAGTGCTAAATATTTTTGAAAACTAAACTTTATATTTTGGTTAATTATTTAAATAGTCAATATGGTGCATGTATTATATTTTGAATATGATTAGATGGTTAGCCTTTAGATTAGAATGATGATTAGTGATCCTAGAAGACCCAAACCCACTTGTTATGACCACCCAACAAGATGATTAGGACTAGCCTAATTAAACTTTAGTTAGTCTCTAGCTAGATTAGAAGAATTAGTTAGAAGGCTTAACTAAACACCTCATTAGGAAGAGAGGATTAATCCCTAACTTGTCATGACTAAAGAAAAGGGCCTAGTGGACATTTCCTATTGCCCAAAACCCTAACCTTAAACCCCTATGGCAGCCCATATTGTTTATAAATCCCCACTTCATCTTCTTCCTCTTTCCATTTTTATTTCAAGCCCCAATTTAGGAGTTTTTTTTCCCCTAAATTGCTCCTACACCCAAATTTTCTCCAAATTGAGCCAAATTCGTTTCTTCTCTCCCCTTTAGAGAGGAGAAGCCTCTATTGTCTAGTTAAGAAGGTATTGGAAGGATTTGGAGTCTTGAAGCTTGGTGGAGATCTAGATCTAGGAATTTTACATTTGGAATCCATCTTCCTTTTGGTATGAGCTCTCTAAACCCTTCAATTTTATTTCATTAGTGTAACTACATTGATTTAGGACCCCATTTGCATTAGGATACCATTAGAGAGGAGTTGAGGCTCTCCTATTCCTATTTGAAGGTTTTTCTCATTTCATTTTGATACAAATTAGGGTAAATCGAATTTGTGACCACCAAGTGTTTGATACGTGTCCCCAAAGGAACATCGTATCTTTTTTGAGTCGAGATTGGGTGTATGTGTCCTAAATAGGATACGTGGTGTTGTGTCATGGTATCTTATGATACACATTGTTAGATTTGGGTATATACATGTGTTTCTTTTGTCCAAACAACCCAAATTCGTCATAATATTTATCCACGTTTTTAGTAGCCATAACAATTTAGAAATACCATAACTTTTAGCTAAGAACTCCGATTAATCTTCCGTTTTTTTAAAGAACCATATCAAAGTTAGATTTCAAAATATATATATTAATAGACACAAAATCATTCTAAAACTTTATGTAAAATTGTTTGAGTGTCAGCTGTCCGAAAGACGAACGCGTTTTGGTATTTTCGCGATTCCAAGAGCTTTCAGACGCAAAAATACGATCCATTTGAAGTTTCAGAAAGCTAATACGAAGGGCTAAGACGTACTTTAATCCTAGAATTTAGTGAAGGTCTAATTGGTACAATATTAATTTTAAGTAGAAAAGTGACTATACGACATAGGCATTTTGTGTAACATATGAGCCTATGTAGTATGGATGTTGAGTGAATGTAGGTACCATAGGTTGTCGAGTATATGTATGATATAGTACATATATATGTGTATATATATTAGTGTTAGATAATATGTGTTAGTTATTGTGTGTTAATGTTGATACAAATGGTTATCAAGTAAGCCAAATATAAATAAGTTATGTATCAAGGTATTAAAGTTTTGGGCAAGGTACTAGTGTGATACTTGGGTACCATGAGGATATTGGTGTCGTGACACTCAAGTATCATGAGTAAGGATAAGAGATTATTGGAACTTGAGTAAGGTATCCTATTTGGTATCAAGTATTAGTATTAGAGTTAGTTGGAAAATGTTAGAGTTATCTTAGAAGTTAAGATAATTAGTGTATATAGATATCTTAGTATCTATGATATATTAGAGTTAGAAGATTAGATGGTTAGTTAGTTAGTGTATAGTAGATGTTAGAGTTAAGATAGATAATATCTTAGGATACTAGATGTTAGTATCTTAGGAGTAGATAATGTATCTTAGATTTACCTTTACCTTAAGATATTGGTTTACCTACTAGGTGAGATATTGGGTTTACCTTCAAGGTAAAGGAGTTTACCTAGATACTAAGGTTAGATGTTAAGATATTGGTTAGCTAGTATCTTAGGGTAGATACTAGATATCTAAGATTGATATTGGTAGCTAAGGTATTTACACCTAGACTAAGGTATTGGACTTCCTACCAAGGTATTGGGATACTAATAGGACCAGGGTATATTATACTAATAGGACCAGGGTATATTAGTACATATTATGGGTAGGTAAAGGTAATGGTATATGTAATAGGCATTGGGTACATCCATGTATATATAAAGGATAAATTGGCTAAAGTAATCCTAGATAGTAGGTAACTAGTAGAGATGTAAGATATATGTATTGATACTTGTTAATATTAGCTATTATGGATGATAGGTATAGACCTAGAAACGAGGTATTGACTAGCATTGGCTAGATAATCTAGTTTACGCAAGGTATTGACCTTATAACTAAGGTATTGACTAATAATTAAGGTATTTGAGATATGGGCTAAGGGTAAGTGGATAGTATCTATTGTGATATATGTGATTTGGGATACCATAGTGTATGTGACTTGTTGAAAATTCATGCATGATATATATGTATATGATATAGTACTATAAGGTATCATAGAATATGTGGGTCTATGGTTAGAATTATGACTAGCTTAGATAGAGTTGACCCCTTTACTTAGACAGTTGACCAAACCCTAGATGTTGACTTAGTTTGACTAAGAGCAGACCAATGATTGACTTTTGACCTAGAGAGGCATAGTATCATGTAGATTGCATTGTACACTTTATTTATTATACATTGAATATATTATAACCTGTATTGCTCTAAATAGGACCTTGTGACTCCAGTTCGAAAATCTGTATACATCAATTACTCAGGATATCAGGCGAGTATATTCTCTGATAGTTTTTATTATTTTGATTACCACTATAATTCAAGTATTTAGAAATGTTACTTATAATTCTTGACACGATTGTACACGAATTGGTATTATTATTGGATCTTCAGTCATGAGATTTTACCTTAACTCATCGTGATGGTATCGAATACTGTTCTTGTTGGTATTGGATAACATTGGATATTATTGATCGAATACTTTTCTTATTGGTATTGGATAACATTGGATAAATATTGGTTAATATTGGCTAGTAACGTGCCATAGTTGGATCCATCATTTCAGTTGGGGCGGGGGTAATACTATTTAGATATGTGATCAAGAACTGTCGGCAAATAGTGTAATCATCTGCTACTAGCTAAGCATACATTGCACGTATGGTTGAGCTAGCTTTCCTTATTGTAATCATTGAATATCCCAATCCGATCACATATTCAACTGGTATTCCAAAACCCATTGTCTATTACAGTTTTATACTTTCAATCCACCATTATATTGCTTTATCTTGTTATAGTAGTTCTTTTCTATTACATGTTCTCACAGATTTCTCTTCAGTTTATATTGCCTCGGACATGTTTTTCTTTATCGTATATAACATTCTCTATTTTACTACTTCATAGTTTTGTTAATTATTTTGAACTGTTAGAAGAGATGTGCTCGTTCCATCCTGACTGGATATGTTGATAAAATATTACAGATGACATAGATGACTGTCCTACCTTCTACGAGGCATACGAGGGTAGCACACAGGAGCCTGAGGAGGATCGAGCTCAGTAGATATTGCCCTAGTTATAGTTTAGAAGTATTAGTTTTCAAGTTTTATCGGATTGTTCCAATTTTTAGATGAGACTTATTATATTCAGAATATGTACTTATTTGTGTTGGACATCTAGACTTGTGTGTTGTGATAACGCTACTATTTATTCAGTTTATTCCTTTTATCTGATTCCATATCGTGCTCTATCTTCCTTAGATTTGTGATTGAGATTATATAGTTGAGATGTCATATTATACCTCCATGAGAAGAAAACAAGTTATATGATTCATATTGTTAGTTGATAGATGTTATAGATGACCTATACAGCGTTCTACCACCGATACTGCGGCGTAGGCTGGACGTACCTACGTTCTTGTGCCCCTAAACAGGGTACGGATCTTGACATTGGGACATGTGTGCCTCATTTTGCACGCATCTTATTTTGCGTGTGCCCCGATTCACGTGCTGCCTTTGGCAGCAGGTCGCCTCGAGCCCCGTACTGCCTCGAGCAACGTGCTATCTCGGTTTTTATGTTGTGTCAATTTTCGTGTCTCGGCCTTTTTGCCTACCTCTTAACCCGTGTCGCTGAGATTTGCATGCATGCACCGATTTGCGTGTCGTATCGGTTTATGTACCACTTTGGACTTCGTGTCACATTGATTTGCGTGCACGCTCGATCTGTGTGGCGCATTGAATTGCGTGCTTCCTTGAGTCTTACACCATTTTGATTTATGTACACATAATGATTTGCATGCCGTATATATTTTGTATCATCTCGATATACATGCATGTCTCAATTTACGTGCCCATATCGATCTAGGTATACGTCTCAATTTACGTGCACGTTATATTTCTAGCTTGTCTCGATCTTTGTGTCATCTCAATTCTCGTGTGCGTCTTAATTTATGTGCATGTCTCGGTTTACATATCCATATCGATCTACGTGCCTCAGTTTTCGTGCCAGATCCTTGTACTGTTTGTGGGACATACGTGGTATATCCTTCTGCCATCTCTTGTGATTTTTCTATTATTTTAATATTTTAATTCTAATGATTGTTTATTTTGTGTTCTGAGGACCTCGATGGACGTGATACCTGGATCCTGATCGCCTAAGACTTGCTTACCTAGCCGAGCCCTCTAGGCAAGTATTCCTTGCTCATCGACGACTCTTGCCCCTCTCCTGGACTTTATTGTATTTAATTCATTTGTAATTATAAATGTATAACTGTGAGTAGTATAGCATAGTAGTAGACTGCCATGATGATAACTTAGGATAGCTTGGTTCAATACCGGGTCAAGCCGTATCGGGTAACTCGGACGGGTCATCCATACCTTCGAGGACACGAGCACGACTCACATGTATGGATTGTCCCCATGTGACTTGGGTCTGACTCGCGATCGGGTGACGGCTTTGGCTAACTATTTCTGTGACTGTACTTGTGACTTGGATATGACTGTGGGTTTTGATGCGCCCTGCGTGGCGATTCTTGTTGCATGTATTGGCTTGGCAACCAGTACACATTGTAGCAGTACTGGAAGCCTAGACTTAGTATTCTCGGCTAGGGTTTGGTTTCCAGTACGCATTATAGTGTTGCTGGAACCCGGGACTTAGTGTTCGCGGTTTGTGATTCTGCGGCGAGTTGTGCTGAGTGGATTTAGCCCCAATTCGCTGGGAGGTCCCGTCTAGAATACAAAGGAGACTATGTCGATTTTTTTCAGAATTCCTGGTTGGGAATTTGGTTCGAAAAATTAGGCATAACCGTTCTTTTGGTTTGCTGAACTAGACTCGTATCGATTTATTTTTATGGTATACCTGATACCAGTACCTGCTAGGTAGACTCATGACTAGATTAGTTGCCTAGATACTTGATCTGTCTTGTCCGTCGGATAGCATGAGGAGTACGGTTCCACTCGGGGGATGGTCTGCAACCCGAGTTCTTATTTGGTTTAAGGGTTGTGGATCTGCTCCAGAGCGGTTCATGCAATCCTTGTCATTTTTCTGGCGGCATTAATTAATATATTCTTGTCCCCTGACCATTAATTCTAGGAGTTATCCTAGTTTAGCTAGATAGGGCTGACAGTTGTCATATGTATCGGGATTGTGACCTTGGATATGTCTGAGAATTAAGTATTATGTGGAGTACGATTCCCGAGATATTGATTTGATAGACTCATGTGGACTCTTGGGTAGTGTTGCCATTTCTTTTTAGATGACATTTATTCTGATCAGATATGACTATTTGGATTCCTGGATTTTGATAATTGTGCGAGTGTTTTGCAGAACGAGAAGAATATAGAGGACATCATTACATAATTTTTACTCGACTTCCCAAACGCCCAAAACCTGGTTTAATTTCTATATCTTGATAGCTGTGAGACTTTTTTGTGGATAGCTTGTGATAATTGATTTAGAGGATTCTTGTGAGCCAGAGGGCCTAGCAGTGTTAATAGTGATTAGCTTGGTATTTACTGATCATCCTTCCTGACATGATATTTATTCCATCAAAGATGGAAGACTCTTAATAGATTGATTCGGTGGATAGATCGACTTGATGATTTGAGCTGTAGGCTCCCATGTGTACTCGAGATGCTATTCTAGTAGAGATTCTGACCTTGTATCGTACCTGATATCCATGCCACGATGTGGGTATATAATTTCATGTGACTGACAGATTTGTCCTTATTCCTGACATGACTACTTGTATCCATGCTATAAGTCCAATTTACCCTTTGAGGTGCTGGCCCTGATTTTGTACTGGGGTGCTCCTTGTCTACTGGCACTTTGAGGTGCTATCTCTTTGATTATATTGCACTGCGGTACAATCTTGATATTCTAGCTATATGATATGATTAACTGCACGGGTACCTTGGTAGTTGGCCTGTAGTTTAGGCGTGGTCAGGGTTGCTTGCTTGCTTGTTGCATAACACTAAGAATAAATCACAACTGGGACTATAGGTGCCGAGGTTGATTCTTACTGAGGTACAACATCTAGGAGGATGATCATATGACCACGGCATGGGATTCCTGATAAATGTATGGATAATCTAGGCAACTTAAACTGGTAGAAGCATTGGAAGGGAACATAATCTCAAGATCGTACAGTACTAGTCTATTTTATTTTGGCTGGCCACCACAAATATTGTTACCGTCCGCATTAGAGGATGGCAGTATCCGGCTACTTTATGTATTAAGTACTACATGCTTGTCTTGCTCGCATGGTGGCCTTGCGAGAGATCGGTGCTTATCTAGTCTTATTATATTTGGCCCCGCTAGCTAGGCTGGATCAGTATGATTTGAGGATTCCTATATTTTACATTGTTGGGGTATCCCAACCACCACATAAAAAGCCGTAGGCATTTGAGTGGCCGCTTATTCCCCTAAATTGTTTGGCTTATTGCTTACATAGCTGGCTGATATAGAGTTCCAGTTGGCGATGCAGGCATTATTGGATGTTAGGGAGATTATGATGATTGTTGGTTATTTAGCTACATTAGTTGTGGATTGTTATCGTGCTTGGGTACCGCATGATCCTTACCCTCCTCACTGTTCATATATGCTATTCTTGTCTTATTTTATTCTGCTAGCTTTTCTTCGTCCGTCCTTGAGCCTTTCTTTCTGGTACTTACTGCGGTTGGCCTGACCAACCCTGGATTGTTCCCAGATTGCCTGTGACCGACCCTGTAGATCTTCTAAACTTGATTTGGAGGATGTGCTTCAGTTCCAGACCATGTTAGGAACTGTGGGAAGGTATATTCGTCTACGTTATTATCTTGTACTGTAGACTCTTGATTATCATATGAGTATTTCCTGCTTTTCATATGATTATATCTCTTGCTGTTATTTTATTGTTATTGCCTATGGATATGAGATTGGATTTAGGCCATAAATTGATTACATGCTAGGATATCCAACAAGATTGACAGCCGTAATCGCCATATGACGTATTCGTACCTTATACGGTGTAGCTAGCCTTGTCTTTCTCCGTATTCCGGTACTGGGGCGTGACACGCATCCTCAATCGATTGATATCCCCGAGGCTATCCTATACACAACTCAGGGATGAATTCATTCGACAAATCCTTGAAACAATTTTCGAATCACAACCGATTACTTCGAACCTTCGTTTGAACCATTCCTCAAATTCCAAGTGCGCTACATCGATATTGCATTGATGATGACCTCATTTAATGGCACTTCTGTCGATAGTTATCCATATTATATGAATCAAGTCAAACACATTTCTATTTCAAAATGATTTGAATCTCGCATACGACTTTTCTAAGGTCGATACAATTCTTGGTGTATATGTCCAGCCCGACTTAGCCAACCGTGCCTTATATAAAATCATCTTTGTTCACGAGAATTTTTTTCGTCTAATTTTACAAAATAGATAGACTTATTGTATGGAACATCCCACAAAATATTGAGAGAGAGCGCCAACGTATCATTCGCGGAGACAACATAAGAGTTTGAAAAACATTAGAACTAAAGAATTCAATTAAAGTCCAAGGACGTAAAGTCGTGCTCTGATACCATTATGTCATGTCCCGCTCCCGAAGGAGCGATCGTCCTCGCTAAGGCGTGATGCCGCGTGAGCCTAGGTTGTGCTCATGCAAGGCGAGTTCCATAACGGCCGATTACAACAGATTGTGACGGGGTTATCGCACAGAAGTCCCAAGTAGAAATATTGAATGAACAAGGCAGCATAAGTATTAAAATAAAATCAGAGTCCTTTATTGATAATTGAAATAAAATTACAAATGTACGAAGCGAAGATTACAATCGTTCAAGCTCACTTTTCTCTCTGATTACAAGTCACTCTGCTCTCTCTCATCTCTTAATACAATTTATGAGCCAGCAGATGCTTCAGATAGGTGATGTCCATACATTATGTCCCGTATAAGTTCTGACTCCGTGCGGTCGCACGCCTCGAAATACCAAGGAACTTCGTGCCTTGACGCATCCAAGCGAGCTTCGCGTCAAACGATCTTCTACCTGTGCCTGCACATGAAAACGGTGTGGGTGTCAATACACAACCATACTAGTGGACTGAGCTCCTCGTCTACTCATACAAAACCAACATATTCATTTAATTTGTACAACATAATCCCTTTATGATTGTCTTTCTATTCTTACTTTAGGATCGATTGTAGGACATAGACTCTTGGCCTATTTGTGTCTCTAGACCATCACCGTGCCAACAAAATTTGCGTACGACTCGTGATTGCCTTTTTGGCTCATACTTAGAGACACAACTACATAATAGTACCTAATTTCCATGTGACCATGCTACAAGTCCATTATGTAAATATCGTAGTCATGCCATGAGATCCATTTGTGTATCCACCTTGAGGTCGTACCTCACAACTCAGTGTAACTTAACCATATTGCCTTACGGTCTTTCTTGACTTAACTTAAAATGACTCAAATACGACTTACGCAATTCTGTGCCGACGACTTAATACTCGACGCCACATCTCGTGTCGAAGTACGGTGTCTTCGTTGCAGCCAAATCTTAGGCCCAAATATAGTGTTGCAAATTGTACACATATTCAACTTGACTTATTGGTACCGTGCACACAATACTCGACTCAATCCAAAGGCATGCACGCGGATCACTGCTAATATGCCGATTCATCTATATGAAATAGTCACTAGCATCACAAGCTATCCTGGACTTATAGCTTTGCTATTCGACGACCCTTTCAGCACAAGTAGCGAGCCCCGCTGAAAGTTCCTGAATAACCTGAGCGGTACTCCCAGCTCGGTTATACCGTGTTTCCTTCTAGGCCGGAACGATCCTATGGCCCCAGGTTAGTCGTTTCAAGTATGCACAAGTTATCTAATGACCATGCAAGACTACCGTCTTACACAGCCATTTTTCTTCTAGTGTTATCATCTTTTCAACACTACGTTAGAGACTCCCAATATTTAAAAATGCCTCGACGACCCACGGTCATGAGTATTTTTTTCTATATTACAATATTATTTACTCAACTCAGGGACGACTTTTGATAGCCCTCTGGCCAAACTCAATTTGAATCGACCGTAGCTCATGCCTTAAACCAATTTGAGTTCTATGTGACACTACCACCAAAATCATACTTTATATGACGATCCTTGAGATCGTGGAACTATATGGCTATAACAACCATAAAAATCGTAGGACAGTACTTGTTATGACTTCGGTAGCCCGATATAACTTTTGCCTAATTCAATTGTGCAACAACTTAACCCGTGGAACGAGCAAAGGCTATGCCAAGTCTTGCACCATAGAAACGTGCACTGAGGCTTGTGGGACACTTTTGCTATGCTAAGCATTGGACGGTGCAACACTGCATGCTTTATCAAGCATTTATACGTACAACTATGCTAAGTTCATAGTCTTGTGGCACACAGACTAGCTTTCCTTCTCCCAAGCCACAGGACGAAGGAGCAAGTGTCATTTCTACGGTGTGAAGGCCAAGAATGAACAAGCCACGGGACGGTATGTCGCGCAATACTTCTAAGTCGACCATGGGGCCTTTCCATATTCTAACTCAATCAAACTCAACATGCATTATTCACTTAGCTATGTGGATTCGTCTCTTTTATTGTCAAGCCTATTTATGCAGTTAAAAACTTTTGTTTTATTAGTGTGAAGGCCAAGCTGAGGCAAATTCAGCGAAGCTACCCACCTGAGCGAGGAGTCACCTCGACCGAGCGGGACTTCGATCAAGCCATTGCATGGCTAAGTCCATACGTCGTTGGCATTTTGATTCCTCCGGTTGAACTGAGCGGGATGGGGCATTACACTCACGCCCTCCTTGGTTCAGCCGTTGGCAATACTTCACCTCTTGTGCATCCTTGAGTCCCCCCTTATGGTCGCTTGTGATGGAGATGGAGGATGGACCCACGTATTTCGATGAAGGAACAAAATGTGACAGGTCCTCCCCTGGATGTGGGTCGAGCCCGTGAGACCGTTGGCCAAGTCCCAAGGCGAGGATGGGCATGATGGCCTCCCACTCCTCTTCTCCATATTGAAAGCCAACCCAAAGGGCTGGACTTTTATGCTAACCCATTTTGCGGTAGGATAGGTAGGTTACATGGGTTGTCGGGTTTCAAGGTGAAGGCCATAGAGGTAGCTTGCTTCCCCTTGTAAATTCTAAATTCTTTCCCTCAGGTCTTCTTCGGTGCTAAGCTCGTCTCATGGGATGATATTTTCTTTCCTTCCTTGGCGGCTTGGATCTGAGACTCCATTTTGTGGAGCCCCAGGTCGTGGAAGGTGTTTGTATTGCGTATATCAATGCTGAGGACATCAAAATTTTGGCGATGGAATTGAAGACAACTATTGCCTTGTATGTTGTTGGGCAACGTCCTTCGTATCATGTCATTGCAATTTTCGTCCGTTGTGTCTGGGCTATTTTTGTTAGTGTGTAGCCTTCTTCAGGGAGAATGGCTTCTTCATTCTATGATTTGTCTTGGAATCAGATCTAGAGACGGTTCTCCAGGGAGGCCCATGAATGTTCGACAAGTGGCTTGTCATCCTCAAGAAATGGTCCCTAATAATTTCCTTAGAGAAGGATCTCCTGGCGTCCATCCCCGTTTGGGTACAACTCCCGAAGCTCCTGTGAGACTCGTCTCACTGTATCGGTATTTATATACGGATACATATTTTTGTACTATATTTTATATTTTTTTGGTTTTTGAAATGTTTTAAATTTTTTCCAACTTATAGATTTTCTCCTTGATCGGCATACCGCCAGTTTACTAGTGTATACCGACGGCATACCTGTCCCTCCCGTTTTTCGTTTTACGTATTTTCGGTGTACGTATACGAATTTTTGACATTAGTCAGGTGACCCGTATTTTGACTTATCTTTCTTAGCCTTGCCTAGGTTAAATCATAACTTGGTTTAGTTTGGTTTGGTTCAACTTGGCTTGGCATGGCTTGGTTTGGGTTGGTTTTAGATGAGAGGGTTGGTATATAAACCAATTTATCTCTCCCTCTCTCTATCTCTCTCCATTAGTTCTCATTTTTATTTCTTCATCTTCTTCTTCATTTGCACCTCCCCCAACCTAGGCAAGTACATCTTGAACATTATTATTTTGCCATTTTGTTTGTTCTATTCTCTTCCTTGCATGATTCTAAGCCTCTTTAGAACTTGGGGCTTTCGGTTTTAATGGTTACATTTTTGTAGATCTAAGTTTTGACCTTTTCTTGTTTTTCTTGGTTTTGATCTACTAAAACTTGCTATTTTTGAAAACTAGTTGCTTCATGTTGTAGGAAATCTCGTTTTACCCAATTTTGACCTTTGAAAAGTTAGATTTCGACTTGTTTTGAGAAAGTTATGGACTTTGAAGTTCATGGGTTCAACCAAGCATTTTTATGCTTGTTGGGGAAGATGAACAGTGTGTGTGCGCACTTTTTAGCGTTGCGCCATCTCGGTTGCACGCGCTATGGCTCAACCTGGCTTCTGGCGCAGCTTGGCTTCCAGCGCAGCTTGGCTTCTGGCGCAACCTGGCTTTTGGCACATCATGGCTTCTGGCGCAACCTGGATTCTAGCGCAGCCTGGCTTCTGGCGCAACCTGGCTTCTGGCGTAACCTGGCTCCTAGCCTGGCGCAACCTAGCATGGCACCACTTGTTTCCTGGCACTACTTGGCACCATTTGTTCCTATAAACCCCCATATTTATTTAATGTATTTTGGAAGCTTAATTTTTGTAATACTAAGTTATACTAATTTATATATATATATATTTTATATATATATATATATATAAATAAAAAATTATATATATATATATATATATATATATATATATATATATATATATATATATATATATATATATATATATACTTCTGCTTCTTTTCTCTGCTTTTTTGAAAAATTCAGCCCATTACATTTTCTTACTGTATGCATTTTCGTGGTGCTTGGTTGAAATATGCAGGATATGGATTACTGCTGGAGCATTACCGAAAGTGCTTAGTTACACAATACTAATAACAACAAAGCCTTTATCCCTTTCCGGGTTGGCTATATAAATCCTTTTAGTCCATTCTGCTTTGTTAAAGGGCATCATGCTAGCATTGATCGTTAGGTCTACCTCATTTCTAATAGCTCCTTAACTAAGATGCATCGCTCCTAATTAGGCCTCGTTTGGTAAATATATATATATATATATATATAAAATATATATATATATATATATATATATATATATATATATATATATATATATATATATATATATATATGCTTAAACTTGTACAAATTTCTACAATAAAAGTATACCTCAAAATAATTGTAATATTAGCTATAATATTTTTTATTATTTTTCTAGAAATTTTCGAGTAATTATTATCTAGGTTATATTCCTTAGGTAATTTATATATATATATATATATATATATATATATATATATATATATATATATATATATATATATATATATATATATATATATATATATATATATATATAGAAAAGCAAAAAAAAAAAAAGAACAACACTCTGTTGGAACAGTGCTTGCACTGTTCCCGTTCTCCCCCAACCCAAGCAAAAGCTCGGCCAAACCCGCGTAAGAGACTAAGTCTCTTGAGTTTCAAAAAATTCGAAACTCACCAAATCTATAACCAAATCCGTTCAAATAAATTACAATACGATCCTAACGAGATTCTCCCCCGCTAGACTCCTATCCAACCTTGAATCGAACTAAATCCTATCATTCCAATCTGAATCTCGATTGGAATTCAAATACACTATAAAAATAAATACTTAAAAATTGAACCATAGAAATTCATCAAGAAGTTGCATCGAACCTTCGCTCCCACCCCGAGGATCGACTCCAGAACGACCCTACACCCGGCGCGCCCCTACCGATCGCCTCCAGCCGCCGTTGATCGCCGCCAGCCACACTAGGCCGACCGCGAGCAGGGCCAACCCCAGTGTTCGACTGTAAGGTACACATCTTCGAACAACAATTTCTTCATTAATACTCAATCATTTTTCGATTCGTTAAATTCTATCGAGTGACTTTATAACCATCTTTAATCCCTGTATCTAGTATCGAATCAAATCAACTTAGAATCGATAGAAGAATACTCGAGAAATAGAGGAAAAACCATGTTAAAAACTATGCTTGGCAGTCCCAACCCACAACTTGGAAGGCCGATATCGACCAAACCAGTGCGTAATTTTGAAAACCAACTTCACACAATTAAAGTTAATATAACTGAGATTAAAATGCAGCTTTTAGTTTTACATACTGATTACTATGCAAGATTATATCTGTCATTAAAGTTAGGGGAAAAATTGGGTTAAAAATATTAAAAACTTAAAAAAATTCCCGATACGGCGTGCGCTCCGACAAATCGAGCGACGTGGTTGCGCACTAAATGCATTGAAAGGCGCATATGGATGTTGCCGACGTATGGGGACTGACGGAACTCGATTTCGTTATGCGTGAGCGACGAAATCAGTGCGTATCGGTCAAGATACCCCCATATCGACCTTTTGCAAACTTGACCATAACTTCATGTACATTCGTCGTATCGAGACGAAACTTACGCCAACAAGACCGGATCAAAATTCTAGTCCTATATGCCAAGTTTGGTCTGATTCTAAGAAGGTTGATCGGAACGCCAATTTGGCGGGCCTGCGATCCGATCCAAGAAGTAAAATTGTGCACGGCTCATCGGAATCCAAAATTGGACATACCGTTGGGTTTGTCTCCTCAAACCGGATCCGTAGATATGTAGTTTGACGACTTTAAAGACCGTAGACATTGGCACGCGTTTCAGTGCAAAATGAGTCCAATGGCGGATATCGTTTTGACCCAAAATTACGATTTTACCCCTGTTCCAGAATTGAACTTTTGGACAAGCGTTTCCTAGATATATCTTTTACACTTGGAATATTATTGATGTTTGTTTCAGCATCCGGAGCCGTTCATGGACTTTGAGGTTTATTGCTGACGTGACTGATTGCTTGGAGTTGTTATTTCCGTACTGCCAGGCAAGATACCTTGTCACCTTCTCTGTGATTTACATATTCTTATTTTCAGTTATTTATTTTTAACATTCTTATTGTTGTTACTATTATAAAACTGTGCGTCCAAGTCACACTTGGGTACAAGCGACTCTATCGGTCGTTTTCTTGCTTTTATTTATTACTCTTGCATGGACTTAGCCTAGTGACCACCCATTGATGATGAGGTATTAGTATATCTCATACGGCCTTGACACTTGTTTTATCATGTGTTGTGAGTCACATGTAGGACACGTACCCGCGTAGTCGGCTGGCCACCGATACGTACGGAGCGTGCGACGGATAGGAATAACTGCCAGTAGAATTGCATACTAGAAGACTTGGCAGTTACTAGAGGTTTTTATTGGTCATGGAGATGACTGTAGAAGCATGGAAAAGAACAGAAGATTCCATGCGGCTCAATATTGGAGGACTCTTCATAAGGCTCAAAAATCACTTAGAGTTCCATGTGGCTCAAGAAGTCCCTTAGAGCTTCACGCGCTCAAAAAAAGCCCCTTAAAGCTTCATGCAGCTCGAAAGTCCCCGATAGCTCCATGCGGCTCGGAAAAAGCCACGTGGCCCTATGCGGTTCAAAATATGACTCTACAACTGGCCATCATTTCTCTGTGCAGCTGGCTCATTAAATGCTCTGACACAGTACGACAGCTCTGACACAAAGGATTGACAGCTCTGACATAAAGGTAAAATGATGACTCTGACATAATAACGTGCTCCTAGAGAGACGAAAAAAATCTTTACAGTTGGCACGATCCACCAATTCCAAAGCTCTTTATGCAGATCATTTAAAGGAGCTCATGCGGCTCTGATTTGATGGAGCTTTATGCGACTCAGTTTTAACGGAGTTCATGCGGCTCTATTCTGATGGGTCCTCATACGGCTCTGTCCCAATGGGACTTCATGCGGCCCAGTTTACAAGGGGCTTATGTGGTTCTGTTCAATGGGACTTCATGCGGCCCAGTTTACAAAGTGGCTTATGCGGTTCTGTTCAATAGGACTTCATGCGGCCCAGTTTACAAGGGGCTTATGCGGTTCTGTTCAATGGGACTTCATGCGGCCCAGTTTACAAAGAGGCTTATGTGGTTTTGTTCAAATGGGACTTCATGCGGCTCAGTTCATCAGGAGCTCATACGGTTCTGTTCAGTAGGACATCATGCGGTCCTGTTTACAAGGGGCTTATGCGGTTCTGTTCAATGGGACTTCATGCGGACCAGTTCACCAGGAGCTCATGCGGCTCGCAACATAAATGACAGTTGGGACACGTGGCAGAAGATTGACTAAAACTTATCCACTCGGATTTAGCAACCAACAAATCATAACAATGAAGATTTATTGCAATCATCATAACTGCCCAGATCGATTTCCAACAAACAATACAGATTTGTTGCAATCAACATAAACAGCCCAGATTGATTTCCAACAAACAAGATCAAGGCTAATCTTAACGAATCCCCAACCGCCCGTTTTTCAAGGATAAATTACTGTACACCCTACTTATCACAAAGCCCTATAAATAGCAGGGGATTATTCTTTTGTAACACACAGAGAGTGATACACACAGAGCCCGAGCAGAGAGACCAACAACCCCCGCACACACGAAGAGCATTTCTTCGCCAGAGCAGAATCTACGTCCGATCGTCCAAGGAGTAAGGCAGAGTTGATATCACTTTTCCGAGCCTCTACCGTCACCCCCCAGAAAAACTAAATAATTATACTTAGATTGCTTTTCCTAGGTTTTATTCCTAGGCTCTCTTTGTACGAGCGAGTTTGTATTGTGAATCAAAGTCCAGTCCTCCCATAAAACTGTTCTGTTCTTTTGATAATCAATGGAAAACACGATGGCGACTCTGCTAGGGACTAACTTCTCTACTGCTGAGAAGTTGGTGACGCAATTGGACGCAGCCAAGCTTGGCTCCACGCAACAGATGCTGGTCATCCGCTTCGACTAGCAGGCGTTTGAAGAAATGCTCTCCGACGGGAGCGCTGGCCCGGTCCAGAAGCGAACCCGCACGAATAAGGCCTGCAAGGAGTGGAGGCCCAAGACTTTCACTCCTCCCAAAGCTCTGGAAGAGACGTTCTCTACTGCCCAAGACGGCGGAGAAGACTCCCATGCGGCCCCACTTCAGGCCACAGAAACCCCTGCTGTTCTCAAGTCCGGCAGAGGAAAGCACTACGATGCTGGACTTGAGGAAGCAAATGAGGACTCTATGCGGTCCAGGAAGAAGCCGCATCAGGGTACCAGCCGCATGAAGAAGGCTCATACGACCAATAATTCCAGCCGCATGAAGGCTCATGCGGCGACTAAATCCAGCCACATGAATGTTCCTGCAGCAGCAAAATCTAGCCGCATGAATGCTGATGAGGCCACAAATGTCAGCCACATGAATGCCCATGCGACAGCCAAATCCAACCGCATAAATTCTTATGCGGCCACAAATGCTAGCCGCATGAATGCTGATGCGGCCGTAAATGCCAGCCGCATGTATGCTCATACGACAACCAATCCCAGCTGCAGACCATCTGCTCCATGCGGCTCGGGTTCTATCTTTGACCGCCTCTTATGCGGTCTTGATCTCGGATGCTCCAATGAGAATGTGCCAGACTCTGTGTGGCACAATTTGGACTCTTCCTATGCACCCTTGGGTGCTAGAGTGAAGAAGTCTAGGGCAGCACGGGCTCGTCGAGCTCAGTCAGCTGTCCCAACCTCTGACCATCAGAGAGCTCCGCTTACTGTTAAGCGGGCCTCTGATAGAAAGTTGTACAGAATCGACCGTGTCCAGCCCCCGGCGGCAAACGGACAGAGTGGTTCCTAAAAGTCTTCCAATTAGGAAGCAAACATGGTGCCAACACACTCGTGTGCTCGGGACTCCCGGGCCCACAAAATGAGTGACTTGTGTGATGTGATTCTTCACAAGCGCAAGGAAAGAGGAGAGAGCTTGGTGTGTAGAGAGTTCTTTCATGGACATCACTGCACTCAAGTCATCGTCAACTGCTGCTGCAGCAAAGCGACAGTACAAGAGGACCGGCAGTCCGTCTTCCAACGACTGCAACAGTAAAGACCGGTCCTGCGACAAAGCCCAGGAGACGAGGCGCTTCATGTCGCCTCCTGCAGTTCTTCTCGAAAGATCCCTACCGGCAAGACGGGGAAGATGATAAATGTTTCCAGCTCGACGATCTCAACTAGCGTGGCCAGGAAACTTGCGTCCAAGCGACTGTCCACAACCACCACTGAAGGGGTTTATCAGGGCACCCGCTCTAAGACAAAATCTTCAACACTCGGAGATTCGTCATCTGCATCTCTGGGCGTGGCCGAAGCTGGGGGTAGCACCCCTCCGAACGTCCACAACAATCCGGTGTTCCAAGAAGATGCACCAGGGGAAATAATTCTTCCCACAGATGCAGTGGATCCGGACGTCCCTGAGGATGTCCACGGGTCCCAAGACGAGGCAGCCTCCTATACAGGGGGTAGCACTTCCTCTGAGTCCGAACCAGAGGAGAACATTCCTGCATACCCCGACGATTTCTCGGTGCAAGGGTATGATTCAGAGGGCACGTCCTCCACCGTTCCTTCCATCTCTCCTCATGTGAAGACGGTGTTCATGATGAACAACGACCAAGACGGTCCCATTGATCACCAACGCATCAATACTCTGGAGGCCATACTTCATACCTTGGTCAAGTCCGTAGACGAGATCAAAGCGGCCCTATCGGCTCTGCAAGAATGGACGCCTGGCCAAACAAGCATGGGTCCCGCGGTCAATACGGACTCAAACTCAACTACGCCAAACCCGGGCGACAATCCTCCTGGAATGTCGGCTCCTACCGCTGCAGACGAGGCCAGGGAGGCAAGACGAGAGGTCCAAGAGCTCCGGGCTATATTTTACGCCCGAGAAACCTCCCAAGACCTCAGGATATGACAACCGTATCCTGCTGCATGGAGAGATGTCCCCTTCCCACAAAGATATAAGCCATTCAACATCAATCCATATGATGGGAAGACATCTGCGAGCCGGTACATCACCTACTTTGAAGTCACAACCGACCATCTGCCTCATGGCGATGCCATCCTCACGCGGTTGTTCATCGGGGCATTGGAGGGGGTAGCATTTGATTGGTACCATAATTTGTCGGACAACTGCATCCATTCCTTCGTCGGCTTCAAAAATATGTTCTTTGAAAGGTTCTGTGGGGTAGGATAAGATGTGACAATGTCCACCCTCATGGACATTGTTCAAGGTGAGAAGGAGCTGACAAGGAACTACATTGAGCGGTTTCGCCAAACCGCGATAAAATTACCCTATGGTAATCCAGATTCTTCCTTGATTGAAATATGCCAAAAGAGGCTGCTTCCCACAATCAGCCTCTGGATGGGCGAAAGTCAGTTCAAGGACTGGAAGACTTTCATCATCAGCGCCACTAGCACAGAAGATAAGTTAAAGAAAGCTCGCCAACTGGGGTTGCACATCTCGGAAGGAGAGGACAAGGGCAAACATCCTAATGCCAACAACAACAATGGTGGTAATTTCTCCAACAACCGAGACAACAAGGGTAAATAGGCTATGGTGGCTGACACAACACCGAAGCCCGAACCGAAGCCGGCAGAGAAGTAGTGGCCGCAGATGACTCACACCTTCGAAGACAGCCATGTCAAGGCCATCCTTGGCATGCACATACAAGGAGATCGAATTCACCTCCCTCCTCCAAGACGTGAACCTCATCCTACAGAGATGGAGAGCCCAAAGTACTGCCACTACCACCGCTACGTCCATCATGCTGCTCAAGACTGCTTCCAATTGAAGTGGTATTTCCAAAACCTGATCGACTCTAAGGCTCTGGCCATTGACTTCGAAGAGGTAACTATGGCGACCAACATGGTGTCTGTCCAATTTGGCAGCTTCCCTCCGACGAAGACTCAAGATGGAGTAGTACCCGTCCCCCAGGCAAAGATGGAGGTCGCCAATCTTCCACCTCCCCGAGACCAGGCTGCTGGTCTAATGCCCCTCACCACATTACGAGGGGAGGTCATGTGGGTCCATCCGGACCTGGTACCTTAAGTGACTCAGCCCGCATCACCCTCTACCGACAAGAAAAAGGGTGGGAAAGTCAAGTCCTGCCGCACAATCTCGGTAGATGTTGAAGAAGCTACGACCATCGTCACCCGGTCTGGTGCACAATCCCAATCTACACCGGGTAACTCGGCTGAAGATCATCAGCCGACGACTGCTGATGCTCCAAGACCTTCTCAACCTCCGAGGACCGACAAGCCTAGGCCGAAGGAGACTCGATTTGACAAGCCGCTCCGAAAAAAGGTACCTTATGGGCTGGAGAAGCCCTACAACTTTGATATCTTGGCACAATTGGCCAACACACCGGCCAAGTTGTCATTATACGAGCTCTTGAGGCTCTCCAAGGATGTTCGCGTCGCCTTGAGTGACGTACTTCAAAATGCTGATGCTTATATGGCTCAAGTCAAGCTCCCAGGGGAGAGCTCGCCAGCAGATGCCCAGGACAGTGCTTGTACCGGTGCAATGCCCAATATTGTCTTCACACCGCAAGATATGCTTATCAAGACCAACTTGCATGATCGCCCTCTGTATTACACTGGATATGTCAGCGACGTTAAGGTGGATCGGATGCATATTGATCCCGGTTCTTCTATAAGCATCATTTCGGAGAGCTTGCTTCACCATCTGCACATCCCTATGCATCGGCTGACTCCTACAAGTACCGCCATCAGCGGCTTCAATTCTGGGAGAAGATATCCCATCGGGAAGATTTGCCTGAAATGCCAAATCGGCGACCTTCAGTCCGAAGTAACCTGCTATGTCATCGACGCAGACACTTCCTACAACATTCTCCTGGGGCGTCCGTGGATACACGATTACATGATCGTGCCCTCCACATTGTACCAGTGCTTCAAATACGTCGACAAGTACGGCTTCGTCATAACAGAATTCGCTAACATCGATCCCTTCAAAGGGGTCGAATCTTACTATTCAGATTCCTGCTTGTACGAAAACTCGAAGAGGCACCTGATCAAGGAGAATGCTCAAGAGCAGGCAGAGGCAATTGCGGGGCCGGAGGAACCATTGAGAATCCATCTCCAACCCCACAAACCAGGAAAGACGGTACCTCTCACAGCCACTCTGCGTAGAGAAACAATGAGTCTTCTGGTGCTCACTGCACAAAAGTAGCAGATGATAATCTGACTGCCAAGGTCTGGTCAAGCGCTGAGACCCACTACGGAGCCACTGACAATCAGGCTGCCGAGAGCCGGTCAACAACAAATAGAGGAGTTCAATCCCTCTGTCAAGCCGATGACGATTCATCTTCCCAGGATGAGTCGACAGCTGAGTGCTAAGCCGGGGACAGATAGCGAGCCAACAATTTTTCGTTCAATATCGAACACCAAACTGGGGGTCGCTAGTGCGTCAACGACTCTATGTTCTGCTCCACCAGTGGATCCCCCGATGATTAAGCTGCAGGTCGTCTTCCTAGTCTTCATTGATACAGGGGGTGGCCGAAGAAGAGTTAGAGCTGGCCAAGTATGTGGCTGCTCACATTGATGTTCCATCCGCAGATGATGTAATTCCACAAAAAAAGATACCTTATTTCATCAATAAAGGGCTATCTTTGAACTACCTCGAGCTTAATAAGCTTTGTACAATGTATGCTATAGAACACGATATAGGCACCCACCTACACACACAGGTGACAAATGTCTACACCGCAAATAAACTTACTCACGTGGAAGACGCTTGCTTTATAGTCGTGGGAGAGGATCATCCAATCATCTTCGGCCGGAAGAATGATCCACAGCCCTTCAGGATAGAAGAAGTTGATCTTGAACCCGACACTGGGAGACTGCCCCTTTATCTGTATAGCTCCCGATCTAAATACCTCATGCAAAAATAGGGGTATGATCTGGAGACTACACCAGGCTTAAACTACGGTACTGGTCGGTGGTTACCTTTGCAGTTGCCAGTCCCGGCTGGGAAACTACGAGATTATTACAACAAGACCAGATGTGGGCTAGGTTATGTTACCCCTGCAACAACTCCTGAAAGCTCAAATGAGGAATGCGACTGGCATTCACATTCAATCGGATCACCAACTTCTGATTCGGATGTTAGTATCGGGGACATATTCAGGCAAGCTCTGTCTGTCAATATGGCATTTGCTGATGCCTACGAAGAAGACGAAGACATACCCGAACTTCTCGAGTTAGAACCTTGGGTCCACCAACTAGATGCACAATAGGAGAAATGCTTCAAACTCCGTGAACCTCCCACTGAAGATGAGGTTATGCAAGTTGACCTCGGCGATGAGTCCTCTCCAAAGCCAATCTTCATCAGTAAAAGCCTGGCAGACGAAGAATGGGAGGCACTTTTACAACTTGTCAAAGTGTACATTGACGTATTCGCCTGGAGCTATGAAGACATGCCAGGACTAAATCCTGAGGTTGCACTTCATAAACTCAACATCCATCCAGACGCAAAGTCGGTCAAGCAACAGCAAATACGGTTCTGTCCAGACATCATGAATTCCATCGAAGCTGAGGTCAACAAACTGATAGCCATCGGCTTCATCCGGGAGGAACAGCATCTAGACTGGGTCGCTAACATAGTACCAGTCCTCAAGAAGAATGGGAAGATTCGAATTTGTATCGACTTCCGAAATCTAAACGAAGCATATCCTAAAGATGAGTTTCCCCTTCCCATCACGGACATCATGATCGACAACACATGTAGCTTTGAGCGCATGTCATTCATGGATGGCTTCTCAGGATACAACCAAATTAAGATGTTTCCTGACAACGAAAAGCATACATCATTCCGAACACCGATTGGCGTGTACTGTTACACCGTTATGCCCTTCGGTTTAAAGAATGTCGATGCCACATACCAACGAGCTATAAGCGTCATCTTCAGAGATCACCTGCGTAAGACCGTGGAGTGTTACGTCGATGACATAGCTGTCAAAAGCCGCTCTAAGGGAGACCATCTGCAGGATTTGAGGACGGTATTCGACCTGATGCGAGCGCACAACTTGAAGATAAATCCTACCAAATCTTTCTTGGGCGTATCTAGTGGAAAATTCCTAGGTTTTATCATTACTGCCTAGGGAATTCATATAGATCCGGAGAAGACGATGGCAATCATGGAGATGGGTCCCCCGAGAAATTTCTGTGAACTCCGAGGCCTTCAAGGGAGGCTAGCTTATATCAGGAGGTTCATCTCTAACCTCTCCGGGCGATGTCAACCATTCACCTATCTTATGAAGAAGGGCGTCTCATTCGTATGGGATAAAGAGTGACAATGTGCGTTCGACAACATCAAAGAATATCTGTCGAATCCTCCAGTTCTGGTGGCCCCGGTTGCTGGAAAGTCGTTCGTGCTTTATGTACGAGCGATAGAGCATTTCTTCGGTGATCTACTAGCACAGAACAATGATGCGGGGCATGAACAAGCTATCTATTACCTCAGTCGAATGATGATTGGGCCTGAACATAGATACACCACCATGGAGAAGGAATGTCTTGCTCTAGTGTTCGCTATCTAGAAGACATGACACTATGTTATCAGACAAACCATCCATGTCATATCTCGAGTTAACCCCCTCAGGGTTCTCTTGACCAAGCCGGGTGCACTCAGCTCTCACCTTGCTACCTGGGCGATATTATTGTCTCCCTACCACATGATCTTCGTCCCGTAAAAGGCCGTCAAAGGTCAGGCTCTGGCGGACTTTTTAGCAGCCCATCCAATTTCGGAGTCAACCAGAATATATGAAGAGATTCCAGACGAGGTTGCCAATTCAAACATGGCTTCCGATGATTTCGTCTGGCGAATGTTCTTCGATGGTGCTTCAAGAACCGAGCCCAAGGGCAATATTGTCGTTGGGGTCGAAGTGGTACTGATTTCTCCCTCCGGCTTGGTGATTAACCGGGCATATTCCCTTACAGAATCCTGTTCAAACAACGTGGCTGAGTACAACGCCTTGGTTATCGGACTCCGACTTGCAAAAGAACTGGGGGTAAAGTACCTAGGGCATATGGCGATTCACAATTAATCGTCAATCAGATCCGGGGTTCATATGAAGTCCGTCATAAAGACATGATCCCCTATCATCAGGTATTGATGGCCATCATTACGTCTCTAAAAGGGTTCTTCATAGAACATGTTTCGAGACTCCGGAACATTGAAGCCGACGCCTTAGCAGGACTGGCCGCTTCCCTGTTGGTCCCAAAATATACTCATCATTTAGTGGATGTAATAGGCCATGAGCTGGTCTGTCCCAAGAACAATGTCCAATTTGCCGTGAGCTATTCTGCCCTGACGGTCGACAAGACACAGGATTGGAGGCTCCTATTTATCGACTTCGCAGTTTATGGCATCTTGTCAGAGAATCCGAAAGAAGCCACCTCTATTAGAAGACGTTCTCTCAGATTCTTCTACGATACAGAAACAAAGATGCTGTATCGACGGTCATACAATGGATTACTTCTTCGGTGTCTGTCCAATACAGAAGCCAAAGAAGATGTAAGTGAAGCATATGACGACATCTGCGGGGCCCATCAGCCTGGCCCAAAATTATAAGACCGCCTTCGCCGGATGGGCTATTACTGGCCCACGATGGTAGCGGATGCGATAGGCTATGCAAGAAAGTGCAAAGCCGATCAGGTCCACGCAGATTTCATCCACCAACAATCCGAGTTCTTACATCCGACGGTATCATCCTGGCCATTCGAAGAATGGGGAATAGACACCATCGGTCCGATCACTCTGCCTTCATTCTGAGGACACCGCTTCATACTGGCAATTACAGATTACTTCTCCAAATAGGCGGAAGCTGTCCCGCTTACAGAGGTGAAGACATCAAACGTGATCAGCTTCCTCAAGCATCACTTTATCTATCACTTCGGACTGCCTCGAAGGATCATCTACGACAACGGTTCGTAGTTCGTAAGCCACACCTTCTATCAGTTTTGCGACAAACATCGGATCCAGAATATTGCCTCAATACTGTACAATTCGGCGGCGAATGGTTTGGCAAAAGCGTTCAATAAAACTATAATCAAGCTGTTCAAGAAGTTCGTATCTTCCAACAAACGCGACTGGAATGAAAAGCTTGGCGAATGCTTATGGGCGTATCGTACTACAGTTCGGACGGCCACCGAAAATACACCATTCTCTCTGGTGTATAGGAGTGAGGCTGTTCTCCCACTGGAGACCCAAACTCCCTCGCTCCGCGTTGCCCTCACCTATCGATTGACGACGGATGATAATTACCGTCGCCGGCTACAAGAGTTGGAGGCCTTAGATGAGAAGCGCCTGCTAGCTCAACAACGAATCGAGCTGTGTTAAGCATGCATCTCGGGAGCCTTCAACAAGAAGGTTAAACTCAGAACATTCTAAGTGGGCGATCTCGTTCTGGCAGTTCGAAGGCAGATGGTTATGACTCACAAAACCGCCGGCAAATTACAGCCAAAGTGGGAAGGCCTATTTGTCATCGAGGCTGTATTCTCCAATGGTGCTTACCGCCTCGCAAAACAAAACGGAGACTTGCTCATGTTGCCCATCAAGGTAAGTTCCTGAAGAAGTATTATGTCTAAACGACATCCTCCAAATATACCGGACTATTAAGTTATGTGCCCTTAGGTACCGCTGAACTTACACTCTGGTCATCCCAAATGAATCTATATCGCTTCTTCTGGGTAGTAAGTCATGTATGATCATACCTCTGAACTTTCTTCCCAAAAAAGCATCTTTCTCATGATCTAGTACCCGCACTTTCAGTGCATAAACAGGGTAACAGATCCACAAATTTCCCGAAACAACCACGTCGATGTCACCTCTGAGTTGTTTTACTTCCATCAAAAACAAACCACCCCTCACGTAGAACTTCTATGTCCATATTACCTCTGAGTTGTTCTATGTACCCTTCATGGTGTCCACTCCTACCACGTCCTTATTACCTATGAGTAGGAAGACTCCATTGAAGAAACCCTCATATTTACCACGTCCTCATTACCTATGAGTAAGTATGTTGGTTTTCTCTCGAATTATTATCCGTACCCAAAACTAGGGTACGCCAAGGATAATAGGCCCATAAATACCTACAGTTGACCACAAATGTCTGCAGTTGACCACAAATGCTGTATTAGGTCCCCTAGTACATGCGCCTCTTTTCTCATTATCACATGCCTCTGGAACCCAGCTATTCTATGACATTCTTTCGTCTGATACCAAGAACTTCCATATCCACCTTATCGCGGAGTTGTTCTATGTATCCCTATCAAACTTATTATTCGTACCTAAAACCAAGGTATGCCAAGGGTAATAGGTCCACAGAAAAAAGCCTCCACTGGGGCAAACACATAAATGCAATATAAGTACGACAGATAAAGGATGATGCAAGCAAAGTCATTTATTCAAATCAAATCAAAAGTACTACATTCTTTGGGACCACGTCCCTGCCAAAAAGATGAAAAAACATAAAGAGAGAAAGAAAAGAAAAAGTCGACTATGGTTCGGCGATACATAATTCTCTGAGACGGTCCCTCAGTACGGCCGTCGATCACTCAAACTGCTGCTTGGCTTGGTGCTCGGCCTCCTGATTCAACCGCTCCATATCCTTCAGATGCACGTGAGCCTGCCAGCCATCCTCAAGCTTCTTCAGAGCATGATCCTAGACAACAGAAGTTCGGGTGACCTTGTCGGCCTCCTGAACAATTAACTTCTTATCTGTGCGGGAGGCCTCGAGCTCAGATTCCAATAAAGCCAATTTCCTCTGGAGCTCGAGGATCTGCTCCTTCGTGTCAATTATCCCGCGAGAGGCTGCTGCTTCCCGAGCAATGCAATCCTCTCCCTGGCGGCTCAGATGATCATATTGCAGAGAAAGATCGTAGAGGTCCTTCACTATAGTCGGCTTGGACGCTTCTCGTGCAACCCTTACCTTCTCTATGGCAGTGATGAGGAAGGCCCGTTCCTGATCTATTGCTGAAGATAAATCAACTTGCTGCAGTACTTGAAACTGGGCCACAAGCTGATCCGTCTCTAGCAATTTGTGCTCCAGGAGCTCAACTATCCCTGCCCCACCAGGGAGGATTCTAAGGAGTTCAATTTGGCCACGGGCGTATTGACGCACCAAGGCAAAAGAAGTCCCCCTCTCTACGACGGCCTCAATCCCTCACCTCAGGTGGTGGTAGAAACTATCAACCACATCCTTTGACGATTCATCTGGGATTTCTGAAGAAGACGGCGTCAAAGGAAGAGTAGCTGGCAGTGTCGAAGAAGAGGCACCGGAACTTGATGCCCCTGCCACAAGGGAAACAAGTTCCGACCGAAAAGACGCTTGAATAGCGGCCAATTCCTCCTCCACAGCCAGAAGGATCTGGAGACTCAGCAGGGCGAAAAGATCGATCTCCGGAGCCACATGAACAGAGGAGGCTACAGGGACCAGTTCTCTCTGCCCCGGCCGTTTCGTCGCTTGCTCTCCTGAACTCGATCCAGTAGGAGGCCCCTCAATGTAAGCTGGAGGAGGAGGAGGCATATCCCCTCTGGCGAGCTCTCTTCCGATAATGTCTGTCGTTGGCAGTGAAGGAGCAGGACCTGTATGTCTGGAGAAACCATCAATCAGCTTAACCCGAAGGATGTGATGATAGAGCAAATGAACCTCCTCACTGGTTAAAATTTGACTTAGCTTACCAGAGAAGAGTTACTGGGGCTGAGGTTCGCTCTCAGTCACCGTAGTCTCTTCACCAGCAATATCCGACCCAAAGGTAACTGGTTCATCTGCCCCAGCCGCCCCGGAAGGAGATACAACTGGATCAACGTCATCCAACTGAAATTCAGCGGTCTCGGGGATGGATTCAGCAGAGACCACGTCGCCCTGGGTTGGGACGTCAACAACTGGAGGAACCCCGGCCATCGTTAGAAGAATCCAGGCGGCAATAATCCCGATTGAGACCTCCACTATTTAACGGCACAAACTACACTTATTAGAAAACACGGATAAGTTTCTTCTTAAAATCTTTTGATTTTGACTTATGGTCTATAGTTATTGATGGCTACAAAAGCCTCCTTATATTACTGTTGAGGGAGTTTTAGTTGATAAACCCCATGATAAATATACTGAGAATGAAAAGAAAAAGGTCAGTCTTGACGCACGTGCTATTAACGCTTTATTTTGTGCTTTAGACAGAACTGAGTTTAACAGGGTGTCAACTTGCACAACATCAAATGAAGTGTGAAAACTTCTCGAAGTAACCCATGAAGGAATAACACAAGTCAAGGAGTTAAAGATCAGCAGACTTACTCAAGAGTATGAGAAGTTCAAGATGAAGCCAAATGAATCCGTCACTCAGATGTTTACGAGATTCTTGGATATTGTAAATCATTTATCTTTATTAGACAAGGAATACAGTAACCATGAAAAGATTCACAAACTTCTATGAGCTCTCACAAAGAACTGGATTCCAAAGGCTACAACAATCATTGAAGGAAATGACCTCTCAACAATGTCTCTAAAAACACTCATGGGTAAGCTACTCACTCACGAGTTGGAACTTCAAGACTTTGAAGATGCTACACCAAAAGAGAAGTCAGACAAGTCGATCGCTTTCAAGGCTAAACATAGAAGAACGGTCGAAGATGATTCTGACGACAGCGACTCTGACTCTGAAGATCAAGCTCTTCTGGTAAGAAAATTCAAGAAGTTCATGAGATTCAATATAAGAATAAAAGACAGCAACAACAATAACAATGAGAAAGATCCTATTTACAACAGATGTAAAAAGAAAGGACATATGAAGAAAGATTGTCCAACAGCATCTTCATCAACAAGAAAAAGCAGCAAATATGACAAAGGCTACCTGAAGAGATCTACATCAAGAAAGTACGCCAATACAAGCATATGGCATGAGAGCGAAGCCAGCGACTCAGAAGACGAACAATCGGATGATGCTGCAAATGTATGCTTGATGGCTTGCGATCAGGTAACCACTAATCCTTTGTTTGTTCCTTATGATGATTTTACCTTTGAGCAACTAGGAGAGGCTTTCAGTGACCTGTTAAATGACTACAGGAAACTGTATAGTAAATATGAAATCTATAAGAAGGTACTTAATGAGTACAAAGATGAGATAGAAAGACTTACCGACCAACTAGCTGATGTTATAAATAATGTTTCTTCTATTGAGTCTGGTGAGCTTTCTTCTATTAAGCTGTTGTTACACGAGACTATCAAGTTATCCGAAGAAAAAGACCAAACTATCATCCAGCTAAAGGAAGACCTATCTAAGGAGAGAAAGAATCTCCAGTGTACACAAGTCAGAATGGAAACACTTACATCTGACTATACTAGATTATATGACACCTCCAAAAAGTTGGAAATTAGTTTAAGAAAACGGCCTGAAGTTGCTACTTCCTATTCTAATACGTGTCAATTACCGAATCATCGGAACACACCTAAACTAAACACTGTCAGACCAAACCATACCAAACCAATGCCCAAGAAGACTAATAGGCATGCATTTTTCTATACTAGAAAACCAAAACCTACCAATCATGCACCTCACACTACTTTCAACACTCAACATACAAAATGTCATTATTGTGGCCTCATTGGTCATATATCCTCTGCATGTAGAATCAAAAAGTTAGTAGATTTAAATGTTTATGCATGGATACCAAAGACTAACATGTCAGGACCCTACAAAAATGGGTACCAAAGAGTTTCATCTGTAAACTATTTTGTAGGTGGAACGCCTTTCAGATGCTAGAAGCAAATAGATCCTCGACAGCGGTTGCTCACGGTACATGACCGGTGATGCATCATTATTCGCAACACTGTCGAAGAAGAATAAAGAAAGATACATCTCCTTCGGTAATAATTTAAGAGGGTACATAATCGGTATCGGTGACATTAGGAAGACAACATATATGTTTTCTATCTGTTAGAAGATGCTAACAAAGCAGGTAGATGCTTGATGGCCAAGAGCATTGAGAGTCAACTATGGCATATGAGACTCGGTCATACAAACATGGACACAATTTCAAAACAATCCACAAAGAAGTTGGTACGTGGCTTACCGGATATATCTTTCAAGAAGGATACGGTATGTTGCGAATGTGAAAAGAATAAATCTACCCGATCCGCCTTTAAGTCCAAAAATGCTGTAAGTACCACTAGACCTCTACAATTGTTGCATATGGATTTATTTGGACATAGTAGAATTGCTAGTCTAGGTGGTAAGTTATATGCATTTGTCATTGTAAATGATTTCTCTAGATACACATGGGTATATTTTCTTGCACGCAAGAACGATGCTTTGTCAGAATTTGTCACCTTTTGTAAGAAAGTACAGAATAAAAAAGATTTCATGATTACTCGCATTCGTAATGATCATGGCGGCGAATTTGAGAATGCAGAGTTCAAGCAATTCTGTGACACACACGGTTACTTGCATGAGTTTTCTTGCCCTAGGACTCCACAACAAAATAGAGTTGCGAAACGTAAGAACAAGACTCTATCAGAAATGGCTAGAGTAATGTTATACCGGCTTAGTCTACCTAAATACTTTTGGACTGAAGCTGTCAATATTGCGTGCTATATTCTCAATAGGGTTCTGATTTGACCTATCTCGAAGAAGACTCTCTATGAGTTATGGTTTGATAGAACACCCACTGTTTCATACTTCAAGATATTTGGTTGTAAATGCTTTATTCTTAATACTAAAGACAACCTGAGTAAATTTGATGAAAAGGCCGATAAAGGTATCTTTTTTAGGTTATGCAGCAAAGAGTAAAGGGTACAGAGTCTTTAATAAGAGAACCATGATCATAATCAATTAATGTCAAGTTTGATGAACTAAATCAACATTTAGACGATGACGATAATGAAGACGTGAGTACACCAAGTACAGCTACTTCAAAACCTTACCACAAAGATGCAGAACCGTCACACAAAGCACTAGCTGAGTCTTTAAATAAAGAAGCCGGAACCAGCAATCCTGAGGATATGCCAAAAGAGATAAGATTCTTAGCAGATCATCCAAAGGACTTGGTAATTGGTGAGTTTACCAAGGGTGTAAGTACTCGTTCCTCTAATAAAGATATAGCTTCTTGTGTTGTTTTTATTTCAAAGCTTGAACCCCAAAAATATTGAAGAAGCATGTAGTGATAATTTTTGGTTAGATGCTATGCAAGAGGAATTAAACTAATTCGAACGGAATCAAGTTTGGAAACTTGTTCCCAAGCCTATTGATCATCCGGTGATTGGCACTCGTTGGATATTCGGAAACAAACTGAACGAGAATGGTTTAGTTACTCGTAATAAGGCTCGACTCGTAGCTCAAGGATACAATCAAGAAGAAGGTATCGACTACGATGAGACTTATGCCCCAGTTGCAAGATTAGAATCCATTCACATGTTATGTGCATTTACATGTTTTCGTAATTTTAAATTATTTCAAATGGTTGTTAAAAGCATATTTTTGAATGGTTTTATAAAAAAAGAAGTTTATGTTGCTCAACCTCCAGGTTTTACTGATTTCAAAAATCCTGATTATGTTTTTAAGTTGAAGAAAGCCTTATACGGTTTGAAACAAGCCTCTCGTGCTTGGTACGATCGTCTAAGCTCTTTCCTACTTGACAACAGTTTTTCAAAGGAAAAGGTTGACACTACACTGTTTATAACATATTTGAATAACAATCTTCTTTTGATTCAAATCTATGTAGTTGATATTATTTTTGGATCCACTGATGAATATCTTTGTCAAGAATTTTTAAATTGTATGCAGAATGAGTTTGAGATGAGCATGATGGGAGAGCTAAAATTCTTTCTCGGACTGCAAATCAAACAAACTAACAATGGAACGTTCATAAATCAAGAAAAGTACACAAAAGATTTACTAAAGAAGTTCGACCTGGAAACAGCAAAACCTCTTATAATCCAATGGCGACTTCAACCAAGCTTGATATTGATGAACAAGGCAAACCCGTCGACGTACGTAAGTATCGAGATATGATCGGTAGCTTACTGTACTTAACTGCTAGTCGACCAAATATTATGTTTAGTGTTTGCTTGTGTGCACGTTTTCAAGCCAATCCTAAGGAATCACATTTGTGTGCAGTTAAGCGTATCTTCCGATAGCTTAAAGGCACTTCTTCTGTCGGCTTATGGTATCCTAAAACTATGTCATTTGACCTAACCGGTTATTCTGATGCTGATTTTGTCGGATGCAAAGTGGATAGAAAAAGTACCAGTGGCACATGTCATTTCCTAGGAAAAGCCCTAGTCTCTTGGTTTAGCAAGATGCAAAATTCTGTCGCATTATCAACAACTGAGGCTGAGTATATCGCCGCAGGACATTGTTGTGCACAAATTTTATGGATGAAGCAAACTTTAGAAGACTTTGGATTATATTTTACATACATACCCATTTTCTGTGATAACACTAGTTCTATTAATTTGACTAAGAATCCAGTATGTCATTCTCGTACTAAGCATATCGAGATTCAACATCATTTTCTTAGAGATCATCAACAAAATGGAGATATAGACCTTGTATACATAGACATACAGAATCAATTGGCTGATATTTTCACAAAACCTCTAGCGGAAGATCGTTTCAATTATTTACGTCGAGAATTAGAAATTTTAGATATCAATAATATTAATTAATTTTGTTTTATTAATTAATTTATTCAATACTCAATAACTGTTTTTGAGACAAGCCTACAAAGAGTCTGTCTGTCACCACGACTACGGTCGAAGCGAAGCGGTACTTAATTGTTCTCCGGTGAACTCCCGTTAGTTGGGACAGTACTCCTACAGCTAATCTGAAACAGACGCTGAGTAACAAAAGTTAATTTATAAAATAATATTAATTATATTATTTGAAGTTTAAAATTACTAATCTTCGAATTAAATATTTAAAATGAGTTGATGAAAAGGATGTGGCCCATAAAATTTTATTTTAAAAACCCAGTAGTACCCTAGGCGAATTCGGTCGGAGTTCGGTCCGAATTCGGCCAGAGTTTTGTTGGTGCTGTAAGTTTTTAAGTCAGAACTCGAGGCCCTCTCCGCTTCTTCTCTTCCAAATTATATCATCACAGCAGCAGCAACAGCCGAAGGTCCCCCAAACCCTAGCTTTTCTCCACTCATTTTCTTCCAATCTACGTGGAGAGATCCATCCAAAATTTGGATTTGTGCGGAGAATCGCGTCCTCTACAACATACTTGATTCTCGAAAGGTATAACTCCTTTTTCCTCCACTTTCAAATTCTTAGGGTTAACTAGTTTTAGAAAAGAATGCCTAAGGGATTCAATCCTTTTAAGAGAAAGAAGACTAATGCCAGTGCAGAGGCATCGTCTTCCGATCCGAACATGCATTCACACTTTTCTTCGGTCTAATCGGGTGACGATGTGTCAGATGAGTTTTAATTCAAAACTTATGACCAAGCTTTGCTATGGTATGCTGACTTTGCTATGCGTACAATATGCACAAGCGCTCCGATCAAATGGACTGTATTTCCAGATCATCGTCCTTTGTTTGAGGCATTAGGGTTACACCGTCTCGTTACCCAACAATTATCTATAGCTACTAATGCCCTTAGACTATTCTATTGTAACTTCGTGTTAGACACTTTTACCGCAAGAACTCGTGTTGGTAGGATTGATATCGAGTTCGATGATGTATTGCTAGCAAAAATCGTTGGTATTCCAAACGAAGGTGCCCCGCTCGATGACATCACTGACTTCGACTTTTTCGAGGGCACGACTCTTGTTAGTTTCAAGAATAAGCTTTGTGCGCCAGCACGTGCTCATCCTGGAAAGTTCAAGGCCAATAACTTGAACTTATTTAACTACGAGTTACATCGCATCATCTACTCCACTATTCTTCCAAAATCTATCTCAAAAGATGATGTCACTACACTAGAACTCTCTGCCCTCTATCACATTCTTAAGGGGATTCCTTTTTCTGTCCCTAAGACTATCATCAGGATGATGGAAAGATGTCGTGAAAGAGACCGCAATCTCTCTTATGCGATGCTTATCCCTCGTATCTTTTAGCGTTTTGATATCGACTTATCCACTTCCACTCTGGACTCTGAACCCAAGTTTCTCAAGCTATCTCGTCGTAGCATTGCCACTGCTCCTACACCTCCTGCACCTGCTCCCACAGCACCTGTTCCTCCTCAAACCTACCCTATAACTTTTGAGGGTATCCATCAGCACCTCTCAGATTTGTAGACTTTCTTTGTTGACACTTTCTGGGAACATGAGTTCCGTGATGTGACTCGGTTCCAGGCTATTGCCAACTCGTTTACCGATCTTCGATTTGCTCAGACGGGTCATTCTGCTAGTTCTCTTCCTAGAGACCCTACTGTATCTGGTTACCGCATTGAGGATGAGGCGGTCCATTCTCTGTTCCAGCCAGGGAACGCTTATGATTGGTACCATAGTTCTGGTGCTACTCCACACACCTCTGGAGCTGGTCCATCCGGACATGGTGGACATGCTGGTACTGTAAATGATGATGACGATAAGGATGATATGTGATTTTAGACATTCTTGTCTAGTTGTCGTACTATTGAGACTGATGTTATTGTCTTTGTTTACTTGAAAATGCTCTGACATTCCAAGCTAGTATCAGTACTCTTATTAGTTATGTGGTTGTGATTTCTTTTATTACTTTTGTCTGATGAACATGTTATATGTTTTCTTCAGCATATTTTTATTCAGTTTAGCATTAGCTTTTATTATGCTTCCATTTAAACTGCCTGTGATATATTTTCTGCTTATCACATTTCTTTACTATCTGTGACATTTATACCATGCATGTGATAATTTATATATATATATATATATAAATATATATATATATATATATATATATATATATATATATATATATATATATATATAAATATATATGATTGTTACTTATACATATATTGCGGGAGAGCTTTCTCTTTTGCAATTATTTTGCTAAGTGACAACGGGAGAGAAATATCTGTAAGAATACATGATATGAACAATCTATAGGAACAATTTTTTAGTACATTATATCGGTACAATTTGTTTTGATAAAGACCAAAGATGTTATATCGGTCAAGGTTTGTCAATTATCTAAATGGGGGAGATTGTTGGCCCATTGGTCATGGTCAAACCTGATTTTAATAATTGATCAAACTCTGTCTCGATATACAGAGCTACTCAGATGTTTTGGACACTTGGACATTGATCAAGATTGGATATCTTCTCAGTTCAAGACCGAAGCTATGTTTGCCACTCAAGACTATATTTCTTTATGCAATATAATTTTTACTTGTATTGAGTCTAGGAATACATTATACAACAAGTCGTACTGGCAGATAGGCTATCCAAAATTATTTTCAAAAATGACCTATGTTTTGAAAAATATCTTTTATTTACAAAAGCTTCTGAAGGATTTCAAAAAGCCCAAAAATATTTTCTTAAAATATCCCTGACCAACCGTGACAGAACTCGGCCAGAGTTCGGTTAGTGAATATTGGATTTTTGAACTTGGTCTCCCATTAGTTGCACATTGTTACATAGAGTTCTGTCCGAATTCTGCCAGAGTTCTGCCTTTGGAAAAACTATAAATAGAGAGGAATTCTGATCATTTAAAATCACTCGTTCACTTTCATCTCTTCTCTTCTAAAGCTTACGTTTCTTTCAAAGAGTTTTCTAAAATGCTTTTATTTTCAAATCCCAAGCCAGTTATAATTCTCTGGTCAATTTGTCGGTACGGTACGGTCTAGAAGATTTCAGAAAAATTGTAATCAGAGGCTTGATTGAAGAAAGACTCTTCAAAACTGAAGTTGGTCGAGTTCTTCGTATCAAAGCTCGTGTCTGTAGAAGTTGCAAGGACTTCTTATGAAAACATGCGGGATTTTCCAATAGTGGATTCAACTTGAAGCTAGAGTTCTTCCGACTGGACTAGTCCTCACAAGAGGGAAACCAGTATAAATCGTTGTGTTTGTGTTTGCCTTCTGATGTCTTTTCTTTTACAGTCATTACTTTGTGTTTATTGATATTATTTTTGTGATCTAACTGCTAACAAATTTTTAATTAGCAATATTCCACTGCCTACTCTATTCACCCCCCTCTAGAGTATTCTACTTTACGACTTCATTCCTATACAGACTACGACTGTGCCACCAGGAGGGAATGTACCCCTCCACTACCACCATTCCCTCAGCAGTTTCCACCACAGTCGGGACCTCAGATGCCACCACCACCGACTGATGGGTGCACTACTTTCCAGTTTATGTATGCCATGATGCAGGCTCAGCGGCAGAAGACTGAGCCGATGAGACAGACTATGATGACAGCATTGGCTAGACCTCCACCTCCACCTCTGGCACCGGTACCAGCACCAGCACCGGCTCTGCATCCTTATGAAGGCTCTATCAAAAACTTTATATACATGAACTCCAAGCCCTTTAGAGGAACGAAGAAGCCATTAGAGGTGTCACAATGGCTTATTAGCACAGAGAAGATACTGAAGGCTTCCCAGTTACTAGCTCGCGATTGGGTGACAGCGGTAGACCTACTATTGGAGGATAATACACACCACTGGTGAAAAGCGAAAAAAAAAGGTGACTAGGCACTGGGATCACTTGGAAGGAGTTCTACAATCAATTCTATGAGAGATTCTTTCCCATCCTTGTTCGAGACGGTATATACGACCAATTCCTTCATCTGAAGCAAAGGAATATGACAGTTGATGAGTATGACTCGGAATTCAATTGACTGATTCCGACAGAGTTAGAAAAGGCAAGAAGATTCCATCAGGGGCTTGCACCAGAAGTCAAGTCTTATACGACTACCTAGTCTCGAGTCTCATGTTCAACTGTCTTGGAAGAAGCTCGTGCTCATGAGCATCTTCGCAAGGAGCAGCAGTAGACATCGAGACGCCATACACCAGTAGTTACACCAGCCCGAGCTACTCAGGAAGGACCTATCAGGAGGCCCACATGACAGTACCAACAGAGGACTACACCCTACCAGAAGCCCACTTACAACTTTTGTGGAAAGCTAGGCCACATCAGGAATGACTGTCGACTTTGCCTGGGATTATGTATGAGATGTGGGTCAGGACATCACATGGCCAGAGATTGCCCCAAGAAGCAGGCACTAGTACATGCACATCAGGCCTTGAGGCCTATGGCCCCATCACTTCCAGCACCACGACCTACAGCAGGAGCACCTCGCCTACCATTACCTCCTCAAGACGTACAGTACAACAAGGCCAGAACTCAGGGCCTGGGACAGAATTATGGGCAGACATTGTTGCTTATCGTTGAGAATATAGAGACAGAGGCAGAGGTCATAGCAGGTATAGTTTTAGTTGCTTCATTTTCTGCCATTACCTTGTTTGACACTGGAGCCACTCATTCATTCATAGACACTAGTTTTGCCACTAGATACAGCATTCCCATCACACTCTTATCTAAGAACATTAGAATCCTCACTGGAGAAGGAGTTGTACCTGTTAGTGGTGTTTGTAGACTTTTTCCTGTAGTGATATGTGGTAGAGAGATGAGAGCACGACTCCTTGTATTTCCTATGCCTACGTTCGATGTGGTTCTCGGAATGGACTGGTTGAGCCATCATTTTGCTCTTATAGACTGCCATAGGGGTATTATCATCTTCAGACCACCGAATGCAATGGAGTTCGAGTTCACCAAGGAAGAAGGAGAGAGTATTAACGTACCCACATTAGGGACTCACATGACGTTGCAGGAGACCCCTCAGCATCCTGTCATCTCTGAGTTCGAAGATGTATTCCCCGAGGATTTGCCGGGACTGCCGCCTGACCGAGACATCAAGTTTTCTATTGAGCTTATTTCGAAAGCCGAGCTTATTTTATCTCGAGTAGATCGACTAGCACCGAAGGAGTTGGTAGAGATGAAGACACAGATTGACGACTTATTAGAGAAAGGCTTTATTCGTGCCATTGCATCACCATGGGGAGAACACATTCTTTTTGTACCTAAGAAAGACGGAACAGTACACATGTGTATCGACTATAGAGCTTTGAATGCAGTTATGGTGAAGAAAAAGTACCCTTTGTCGCGCATAGACGATCTATTCGATCAACTGAGTGGAGCAAAAGTGTTCTCCAAGATTGACTTACGATCGGGCCATCACCAACTGAAGGTTCGGAAGGAAGATATTCCGAAGATGGTATTTCGATCGAGGTATGGACACTATGAGTTCTTGGTCATGCCTTTCGGTTTAACAAATGCTTCCGCAGTTTTTATGAACTTAATGAACAAGATCTTTCACCAGTACTTGGATAAATTTGTAGTCGTCTTCATAGATGATATCTTGATTTACTCTAAGAGCCAAGAGGAGCATGAGTAGCATCTACGGATTGTTTTGGGGACTTTGAAGAATTAGCAACTTTTTGCGAAGCTTAGCAAGTATGATTTCTTTCTCAAGGAGGTATCATTTCTTGGATATATCGTCACTGGAGATGGCATATCAATAGATCTGGAAAAGATCACAGCAGTCAAGGCATGGCCCGCTCCCACATCAGCTTCCGAGGTGAGAAGTTTTCTTAGACTTGCGGGTTATTACCAAAGGTTCATAGAAGATTTCTCTCGAATAGCTTGGCCTATGACTCGACTCACTTGCAAGGATCAGGAGTTTGTATGGACAGATGAGTGTCAAGCTGCTTTTGATGAGTCCGAGAAGCGCTTGACCACTGCACCTATCTTGACACTACCATCAGGACCGAAAGGATTTATGATCTATAGCGATGCATCCGGAAAGGGATTAGGATGCATATTGATGCAACATGGTCATGTAGTAGAATACGCATCGAGACAGTTGAGGGTGCATGAGAAGAATTATTCGACCCACGATCTAGAGCTCGTAGCAATTATCTATGCTTTGAAGCTATGGAGACACTACTTGTACGACAAGAAGGTTGATATCTACACTGATCATAAGAGCCTCAAGTACGTGTTCACACAAAAAGAGTTAAAAATGCGACAGCGATGTTGGTTGGAGTTGATGAAGGATTACGAGATCGAGCTATATTATCATCCGGGCAAGGCTAATGTCATGGCAGACGTATTATGCCGTAAGCCCATGGCACACTTCTTGAGTACGCAGAACGAGTTGATTAGAGACTTGCAACAGCTTGGTATTGAGGTAGTATTGCCTGGAGCAGATGGCGTATTAGCTAATCTCCAAGTGCAATCATTATTAGTAGAGAGGATCAAGGCGGCATTGCCTACAGATGCTAGATTTTGACCGCTTAGAGAAAGGACTGAAGCAGGAGAGAAGACGGGATTGAGGATTCATTCTGATGGGACATTGCGATGTGGTGATCATATTTATGTTCCTAATGGAGAGTTACGACAGGAGTTGATGACAGAAGCACACAGTTCGGCTTACTCTATCCATCTCGGAGGAACTAAGATGTATCGGGACTTACGACAGTATTATTGGTGGCACGGAATGAAGCGAGAGATAGCTCGTTTCGTAGACAAGTGTTTGGTATGCCAACAAGTGAAGGTCGAGCACCAGAGGACGGCCGGATTATTGCAGCCGCTTCCCATTCCTGAGTGGAAGTGGGAGCACATTACTATGGACTTCGTCACAGGATTTCCTTGGAGTCCTAGTGGACGTGATGTGGAATGGGTGATTGTTGATAGACTTACCAAATCGGCCCATTTATTACCTTTTATGGTGGGACAGTTCACAAAATTTTTGGCAAATATATATATATGAAGCAAATAGTGAAGCTACATGGCGTACCAGTTAGCATCGTGTTGGACCGTAACTCGAGGTTCACCTCATACTTTTGGAGGAGTATGCAAGAAAGTTTGGGTACGCATTTGAAGTTTAGCATGGCGTACCATCCGCAGACAGATTGCCAGTCAGAGCATACTATTCAGACGCTAGAAGATATGTTGAGAGCTTGTATGCTCGACTTTGGTGGATCATGGGAGAAAACCAACTTCATCTTGTAGAGTTTTTCTACAACAATAGCTATCAAGCGAGCATCTAGATGGCTCCGTTTGAAGCATTATATGGTAGGAACTGTCAATCTCCTGTCTGTTGGAGCGACATCAGAGAGTGACAAATATTGGGACCCGAGTTGGTTTTGAGCACAGTGGAGAAGGTCAAGAAGATACAAGACCACCTGCGAGCAGCACAGGATCGACAGAAGCAGTGGGCAGATAATCGTCGTCGACCTTTGGAAGGAAGGCGACCACATGAAAGTATCCCCCACTAGAGGCACGATTCGATTCGGAGGATGTGGCAAGTTGAGTCCAAGATACATCGGTCCTTTCGATATCTTGGAACGTGTTGGAGAAGTTGCTTATAGATTAGCTTTGCCACCGTCACTAGAGAGAGTACATGACGTATTCTACGTGTCTCAGTTGAGAAGGTACATGGCAGAAAGCAATCATGTGCTTGATCACTCTGAGATCACAGTTGGACCGAGCTTGTCGTACGAAGAGCAACCGGTAGAAATCCTTGATCGTTGAGTGAAGGTGTTGAAGAATCATCTATATCATTGGTCCGCGTGGCATGGAAGCATCACTCGTCAGGAGAGTCTACTTGGGAGCGCGAGGATGACATCCGAAATCGCTACCTGCATTTTTTTCGAAGACTAACGTACGTTTGCATGTTAGATCAATTTTATGGCATTGTATTGCATAACCCCCCCCCCCCCCCCCATTAGTTTTAATTTTGAGGACGAAATTTCTTTAAGTTGGGTAGGATGTAAACCCCCATATTTATTTAATGTATTTTGGAAGCTTAATTTTTGTAATAGTTAGTTATTTATTAGTTTATTTAGTTTATATTTTTTTTTTTTTTTTTTTTAGTTTATTTAGTTTATATATATATATATATATATATATATATATATATATATATATATATATATATATATATTTTAGTTTATATATATATATATTTTTTAGTTTATATATATATATATATATATATTTATATATATATATATATATATATATATATATATATATATATATATATATATATATATATATATATATAAATATATATATATATATATATATGGATGCTTAAAAATATATATATATATATATATATATATATATATATATATATATATATATATATATATATATATATATATATTTTATATATATATATATATATTTTATTATATATATATATATATATATATATATATATATATATGTATATATATATATATATATATATATATATAATATATTATATATATATATATATATATATATATTTTTTTTTTTTTATATATATATTATATATATATATAATATATATATATTATATATATATATATATATATATATATATATATATATTTCTTTATCTATATATAATAATATATATATATAATATATAACATCTATAGAAAAGCCAAAAAAAAGAAGAAAATAAAAAATAAAAAAATAAAAGAACAACACTCTGTTGGAACAGTGCTTGCACTGTTCCCGTTTCCCCAACACGAGCAAAAGCTCGGGCAAACCCGCGTAAGAGACTAAGTCTCTTGAGTTTCAAAAAATTCGAAACTCACCAAATCTTGAACCAAATCCGTTCAAATAAATTGCAATATGATCCTAACGAGATTCTCCCACGCTAGACTCCTATCCACAGCCTTGAATCGAACTAAATCCTATCATTCCAAATCGAATCTCGATTGGAATTCAAATGCACTAAAAAAATACCTAAAACCGAACCCTAGAAATTCATCGAGAAGTTGCATCGAACCTTCGCTCCCACCCAGAGGATCGAGTCCAGCACGACCCTACACCCCGCACCCCCTCCTCCCCGCTGATCGCCTGGAGCCGCCGTTGATCGCCGCAAGCCACCCTAGGCCGACCGTGAGCAGGGCCAACCCCCCTGTGTTCGACTGCAAGGTACACACCTTCGAACAATGATTTCTTCATTAATACTCAATCGTTTTTCGATTCGTTAAATTCTATCGAGTGACTATATAACCATCTTTAATCCCTCTATCTAGTACCGAATCAAATCAAGTTAGAATCGATAGAAAAATACTCGAGCAATCGAGGAAAAACTATGTTAACTGAACTATGCTTGGCAGTCCCATCCCACAACTTTGAAGGCCGATATCGACCAAACCAGTACATAATTTCGAAAACCAACTTCACACAGTTAAAGTCAATATAACCGAGATTAAAATGCAGCTTTTAGTTTTACATATTGATTACTATGCAAGATTATATCTGTCATTAAAGTTAGGCGAAAAACTGGGTTAAGAATATTAAAACTTAGAAATTTTCCCGATGCGGCATGCGCTCCGACAAACCGGATGACGTGGTCGCGCACTATTCGCATCGAAAGGCGTATATGGATGTTGCGACGTATGGGAACTGACGGAACTCGGTTTCGTTATACGTGCACGATGAAATCAGTGTGTATCCGTCGAGATACTCCCATATCGACCTTTTGTAAACTTGACCATAACTTCATGTATGTTCGTTGTATCGAGACGAAATTTGCACCAGCAAGACCGGATCAAAATTCTGGTCATGTATGCCAAGTTTGGTCCGATTCCTAGAAGGTTGATCGGAATGCCAATTTGGCGGGCCCGCGACCCGATCTAACGGGCAAAATTGTGTACGGCTCATCGGAATCCATAATTGGACATACCATTGGGATCTTCTCCTCAAACCGGATCCACAATTGGACATACCATTAAGTTATTTGGCTTTTTGGGCTTTTTGCTAAAAGGCATTCTAAATTACTTAAGGAGTTTTTGGCCCATACCTAAACCCTAACACTAACCCTACTAGTGTGGCCGGCCAAAACAGCCCCCCCTCTCTTTATATTCATGTATAGCCACCAAGCCTCCTTTACAAACCCTAATTTCTCCAATTCTCAAAATAGCCTATCTTTCTCATCTGTCATCCGATTTGGACCAAACAAACTACGTTGTGATCCTTGGGAGGAGAGAAACTTACTGGAGGCTTGCTAGAAAAGAACTGGAGATGTGTGACCGTAGGAATTTGAGTGTCGAGCCATTTTGGAGACTTTTGTATTGAGATTCCAACTCTCAATAGGTAAATGCTTCTAAACCCCTTTTAATTCGGATTTTTCTTCAAAGGAGCATGCATCTAGGTATCCTAGACCTGTAGATGTAGTTTGGTTAGATTTCGTGTTCGTTTGATATGTGTATCGGATACGTGTTAATGTATGTTAACACGTGTTTGATGAAATGCCTCTTAGAAATAAAAGTTGTTATTTTCAAAACTAATTTCATATATTTGTAGCCCTATAAGAGAGGATTCTAAAAAAAAATTTTGTTATTTTTGACAATGTTTTCGTGTCCAAATAGGACACGGGGACGTAGCACGAGGTCCCGTGCACAGCCTATGCACTGTCCTATATCCTGAGTGTCATAACTCGATGGATACGACATGGTTTGGCATAAAATTTTGTGGACACGTGGGGGCAACCTCTTCCCACGTGCTCGTGAAATTTTATGAAGTTTCGTTGAGTGTGCACGAAGATATCGCACCTGTATTGATTCGGCTGACACCGTGCACGCGCACACAACCCTCCCCGATACGTACTTTTATCTCTGACACGAGGACACGAGGACTCAAGACAGGGTGTCTAACACCTAGCCCTATACCTAGGCTACCCTTGGACACTAGCACGTGACACGTGGACGTGTGTGTCGTGTCCTAGGTAGGCCGACACGTGCCCACGAGGCCACGTGCACGCACGCGAGCAGCCCGGTTCCGATATGCATGTGGACATGCGACACGGCATGACTTGGACACGTTGTAGACACCTGGTGCAAAACCCCTAAATTTCTACTATATTTTTTTATTTATTAAATTTAGTACCGATTTAAAATTTTGTAATATACGTCGCGTAGTCGTATTATACGTCGCGCATGACCTTTTATTTCTTTTTTTCGAATTTGCTCGACGAGTGCGAATATGTGCGAGCGTACATATTTTAGAAAAACATTTTTCTCTATTTTATTATACACTTTCAAAATATTATATAAATATTCTTGCTATAAAAATTCTTTTTTTTCTAAAAGTTATTAATAATAAATAATATTTTTGTATACTAGAAAAGCCTAATTATGTAAAGAATATTTTTACATACATATATTTCGTAATTATTTATTGGTCTATTTTAAATAAAAGTATATTTTTTCAGATTTATTAATATTAATATTTTATTGTTCAAAAGATATTTAAAAATATTTATTATTTTCAAAATTATTATTAATGGTATTTTGGAAAATATATTTGGAAGTTATTGTGGCCATTTAAATCTTGATTTAATTTATGGATTTATTTAAATAATTAAATATTTATAATTTGATTTATCTCATTGATTTTAAACTAAGAGAATTTAATTTGATTTAAATTAGATATGGATTTGGATTGGATTTGATTGTTTTTAAATTAAATTAGGAAATATCTAAATTGGGTTTTAAGGGATCCTAATTCTTATCCAATTGGGAATTCCCACATCCTATAAATAGGTAGGTACTCCTCCAACTTTTTTTATTAATTCCTCCATAATTTTCTCCACCACAAATGTGCGTGCATCGTGTCCGTGTTCCCCGTCCAATCTTATTTTATTATTTTACATGTACATTATTTATCTCCTTCTCCGTGTCGGACACACCCCGACATAAATAAATTCCTATCAATAATCCCATCCCTAACCGTCGACCAAATCCCGACCTTCGACATCCTCATCACATCTCTGTCACCACCGCACACCCGACCTCGATCACCCGCCGAACCCGTCGACCCCACTGTCATCACCACCGCCAACCTACCAGAAACCCGACCCCCGGCCGCAGTCACCACTGCCATAGCCGGCGAACTCCGAGCCAACACAGGTCACCCATGACCCATAGGTCCCGTACCCCGTCACCACGTAGCCACCACGGCAACCGTCGCGGCCGACTTCACAACCCAAAACCCCAAAAAATAAGCAAACAGAAACCACAGCCAACCGGCTTACCTTCGCCGGAGCCACGCCCACGTGCCGCCGAGACCACCGTGCTCTTCCTCCGCAGCACGCCGCCCAATCGAACCCCTGACCGTCGGACCACCGATTTTTCCCGCTGAACAACCCCCGAACTCCTCCTTCCATCGCTAGAGTCCTCCACCCATCTTGCCAGCCCCGGCGTAGTACCCCGACCCCTCAGCCGTGTAGATCCGCCGCTCTCCCCCGCTGACACCGGAGCAGAGCTCCACCGCCACTCCCCGAGTTCCTCTTCCTCGGTTGAGAGCCGCCGGAGTTCCCGCTCCCCTCCGCGCGCTGAGCCGGAACCCCTCTCTCCGACTTCCCCTTTTTTCTTCCAACCGCCGGTGCCCTATCCATCCCGATCGAGCCTAGCCGTAGCCACCGTGCGAACCGAGCCGCCATGTCTGCCACGCCCGGCATCAGCAGCACCGTAGGTTCGCCCTTCGACTCCGACTGAAACCCTGCGCCGCACGTGGACGGCGCCGCGACCAACCGCCTAGCAACCCCCTCCGGCGACTTCTGACTTCCTCGCCCCTCACTCTCCACCATCTTCCCACTGTTCCGCGCATGAACCCGTCCAGCGCCTTGCCGCGCCAGTCCAGCGCCGCGTCGTCCTTCTCGTGGCCTCCTGCCGGAAACCACGCCGGCGAGTCCCCGCGAGTCATCAGCCGACAAACCCCGCTCTTCCTCCTTCCTCCGCCTTTCCCCGACTCCGCAGCGCCGCCTCTTCCCGAGCCCCTCCGACTTTTCTCCACCGCCCCGCCGGACCGTCGCTTCTCCGTCGGTCGAGCCTCGCTCTCTCTCCCTTCCTCTCGTCACTTTTCTTCTTTTTTTCCTCTCTCTCCTCCTTTCTATTAAGAGGAACAGTCAAGTCAACAGCATTCATGTTACTTGTTTGTGCGATGTTTTCTGTTGTTAATTTTTTTTGTTTTGTTTTCATTAGTTGAGGTTATTATTATCATTATTATCATTATCATTATTATTATTATTATTTTTATTATTATTATTATTATTATTATTATTTTACTATTATTATTATTATTGTTATTATCATTCTCATTATTATTATTATTTGTCATCATTATTATTAATTGTCAAAGATAGTTATTATTATTATTATTCTCATTATTTTCATTATGATTATTGTTGTTGGTACTTGCAAAACTATCTAGTTGTCAAGTAATTAGTATTTATAAAATTCTAGGAAAATGTTATTTTCTGACTAAAAGGGAACACCTATTTAATTAATAAAAAGATAGTCACCAAATTATGTTATGAATTTCCCGTATAATATTTTGGCAAATAAATTATATAGTTCCCTACTAAAACTTTATTTTTGACAAATCTAGGGTTTTAGTCTAAAAACTATTTTGATTTTAAGTTTGTATTTATAAAAATACTTTGGCAATAAAATATGTATTTTAGTGCTGTAAATATTTTTATAAAGTAGTATATATATTTAGTTAATTACCAAAATATCTTCGATTATCCTTGTCCATGACTAAAATTCCCTTTATCATATTCCCTCGACCAATTTTGGTCTACCTTATGTCCACCCTAACTAATTCGCATGTCCTGGACCCAATGGAACCATCCGTGTCATCGTCCGAGATCACCTTGCATAATTGTTGCACCGAAGTCGCAGTTCATGCCACATTGATCATCGCAGCACACCAGGCATCCTACCAGGCAAGACACCTTATCATTCGCTGTTTAATTATTTTTAGCTCATATTTCATGCATTAATTATTTTCTTTATGCAAAATAAACTGTGATACATGGCATAACCTATTAGAATTTACTGTTCATTTATATTTCCTGCTATGTATTATTTTTACACATTAAACCTAGATTTAAGGGACCACCTTTGTGTGTTGCATACATGGCCTTGACACGTTGTACCACGAAGTTGTGTGTCGCATGTAGAACACGAAAGTGCATGATTGGCTGGCCACCAGTACGTACAAGCCGTACGATAGGAATAACCGCTAATAGAGGTTGCATGCTAGTTTGACTTAGCGGTTGTAGAGTTAGCATTAGCAGGAAGAACATGATTGGAAGTTGACTACCACCCTATCTATCGTAGACTCGCTCGCTACTGAGGAACGATAGGTCGACTATATGCTATAGACTCGCTCGGTACTGAGGAATAGTATATGGTGTTGTGACTCGCTACTGAGGTACTGCATTGGTATTTTCTTGACTTGACCGGGTAGTCATGCGACCATGAACTGTTCTTAAAAACTGTATTTACTTAGAACGGTTAGGCTACCTTATCCGTTAGATACGAGTACCTTTGGTTTGGGTACTTGCATCTGACCGCGGCTTGGAACAATAACTTGTCGTGGATTAGTTCGTTACATCTTGTCCTTGTTTAGTTGTAAGTGTGACTTACTACTTCGATGAGAAGGTATTGAATCTTGTTGGGGTCCGGATATCATATTGGATTCATTTCATGGAAAGATATGTCACCGTGAATTAGTTTACCATCTCCTGTCCTTGTTTGGTTGGGGGATGGTACGCTCGTTCAGTAGGTGTGTATTGGACCATGTTATAATTCGATTGACTTATTTATTTGAGCAATATTTATTCAGTTTATATGGCATGATATTATGTGTCTTGTTATGTCCCTCTGAGGACCTGGTTATCTCTCCAGGTGTGTGCTATTGTCTTTCGTAGGTGCTTTAGCTCTAGCCGTGATCATTGCTATTTCTTCGAGGATGATTGCATTTGGATCGTCTTCGCTTCGCTCGCCAAAAATCATTTATTCTCTCATATATTTTTCCTTTACTTGTTGGTAGTAGATTTATCTCCGCCCAACATATTGTATCAAGACAAATCATTATCTTTATATGATATTTTTATTCATTTATTCTTGTGTGGATGAGATTAGTTATGGTTCTACTGCATTTTATAGCTTATGTATTCATATGAGGTTTCCATATATTGGAGTGTACTTCGTATGAATACAGCTGGCATGTCTACGTTCCTAGTCCTACGTATTTTGGGACTGGGGCATTACATATTTTTGTGGTGGCCCATGCAGGTCAAGATAAATTGTTTGGTTACTTTACCATACCAAGCAAGCCTACATATAGGATTAGAAGTTTAGGATCTCATCCACATACTTGACCTCTTTCCTTGATTTTATCTACCGTTTGACTCCTCAATTGCATCTTGATTGCTCCCTTCCATCCCTATTCTTATCTTCCCTTCGTGCTCGCTAGAGATTGACCCTACTAGTTAGATGTCCCAAACACCCTTAGCGTAATTCTTTAAGTTGGGTAGAATACCCCACGACCTAACACACCCTTGACCATTAAGGTAATACCAATAGTATTATCTAGACCATAGAGACTAGAGGAAGTTAACCCATTTGGTCAACCAAGCCTTGGTCAATAAAATCGTAGAATGATAGTATAGGAATAAAGAAGACTTAGATTCCTATGACTCTTAGACTATTCATATTTGTTCCTTATTTCAATCTTTATCTCGTGCCTATATTTTACCACCTTGACTAATGTTGCTACTATAATTTAGTTTTGCAAACTCATCCATTTTATCGAGTTTGTTCATGACTTATGCTATTGAGCGCGCTCACTAACATATTGTCTAATCAGAACCGGTGCATGATGGTCTGATCAACCGAGTGCACTTTGGTTCGCTTTTATCAATTATTCTACGTGGATGGGGACATAACTAAACTTGTCCTCTAGAGTCCTATCTGCGACTGCCTTGGCAACTCCTTTTTGAAATTTTTCGGTCGTCCTTGAATCATGTATTCGCATTCGATAACGCCTTCTTCGAACTCTAAATTGCTTTCGCCTTCACCAATTTTTCGAAGGACGAAGGCGTAATACTTGAAATTTCTCTAGCTGTCCTATCAATTATGACCATTACCACTCGATGTTGCTATATCTTCGTCCTAAACTACTCGTCCCTATCAAGACCCTCTAATCGCTTAATTTAAGTGAATCTATTTCATTCTCTTAATCGTGACCCCCATTCATTACCCATGACCACCGTATTGTTTTTCTACGATCTAGATCGCGATTTCTTACGACATGATTTTGTGAAAATATTGTCATCATTGGATCCCCATTGATACCCCCTTGTCTCCTCTCACCCCCCTACTAATTCTTAATTTCGAGGACGAAATTCTTTTAAGTTGGATAGGATGTAAAACCCCTAAATTTCTACTATATTTTTTTATTTATTAAATTTTGTACCGATTTAAAATTTTGTAATATACGTCGCGTAGTCGTATTATACGTCGCGCATGACCTTTTATTTATTTTTTTTCGAATTTGCTCGACGAGTGCGAATATGTGCGAGCGTACATATTTTAGAAAAATATTTTTCTCTATTTTATTATACACTTTCAAATATATATAAATATTCTTGCTATAAAAAGTCTTTTGTTTCTAAAAGTTATTAATAATAAATAATATTTTTGTATACTAGAAAAGCCTAATTATGTAAAGATATTTTTGCATACAATATTTTGTAATTATTTATTGGTCTATTTATATAAAAGTATAATTTTCGAGATTTATTAATATTTTATTGTTCAAAATATTTAAAGATATTTATTATTTTCAAAATTATTATTAATGGTATTTTGGAAATATATTTGGAAGTTATTGTGGCCATTTAAATCTAGATTTGATTTATGGATTATTTTATAGTTAAATATTTGCAATTTGATTTATCTCTATCTCATTGATTTTAAACTAGAGAATTTAATTTGATTTAAATAGATATGATTTGGATTGGATTTGATTGCTTTAAATTAAATTAGGAAATATCTAAATTGGGTTTTAAGGGATCTAATTCTTATCCAATTGGGAATTCCTACATCCTATAATAGGCTGGTACTCCACCAACTTTTTATTAATTCCTCCAAATTTTCTCTACCACAAATGTGCGTGCATCGTGTCCGTGTTCTCCGTCCAATCTTATTCCATTATTTACATGTACATTATTTATCTCCTTCTCCGTGTCGGACACACCCCGACATAAATAAATTCCTAACAATAATCCTATCCCTAACCGTCGACCAAATCCCGACCTTCGACATCCTCACATCCCTATCACCATCGCACACCGACCTCGATCACCCGCCGAACCTGTCGACCCCACTTCATCACCATCGCCAACCTATCGGAAACCCGACCCCCGGACGCAGTCACCACTGCCATAGCCGGTGAAAATCGAGCCAACACAGGTCACCCATGACCCATAGTCCCGTACCCCGTCACCACCGTAGCCACCACGGCAACCGTCGCGGCCGACTTCACAACCTAAAACCCTAAAAAATAAGCAAACAGAAACCACAGCCAACCGGCTTACCTTCGCCGGAGCGCGCCCACGTACCGCCGAGACCACCGTGCTCTTCCTCCGTAGCGCGCCGCCCAATCGAACCCCTGACCGCCGGACCACCGATTTTCCCTCGCTGAACAACCCCCGAACTCCTCCTTCCGCCGCCAGAGTCCTCCGCCCACCTTGCCAGCCCCGGCGTAGTCCCCCGACCCCTCGGCCGTGAGATCCGCCGCTCTCCCCCGCTGACCACCGGAGCAGAGCTCCACCGCCACTCCCCGAGTTCCTCTTTCCCCGGCCGAGAGCCGCCGGAGTTCCCGCTCCCCTCCGCGCGCTGAGCCGGAACCCCTCTCCCGACTTCCCCTTTTTTCTTCCAACCGTCGGTGCCCTACCATCCCGCGACCGAGCCTAGCGTAGCCACCGCGCGAACCGAGCTTGCCTATGTCTGCCACGCCCGGCATCAGCAGCACCGTAGGTCCGCCCTTCGACTCCGACTGAAACCCTCCGCACACGTAGACGGCGTCGCGACCAACCGCCTAGCAACCCCCTCCGACGACTTTCCCGACTTCCTCCGCCCCTCACTCTCCTCCATCTTCCCGCTGCTCCGCGCACGAACCCGTCCAGCGCCTTGCCGCGCCAGTCCAGTGCCGCGCCGCCCTTCTCGTGGCCTCCCGCTGGAAACCACGCCGGCGAGACCCCGCGAGTCATCAGCCGACAAACCCCGCTCTTCCTCCTTCCTCCCTTTCCTCGACTCTCAGCGCCGCCTCTTCCCGAGCCCCTCCGACTTTTCTCCACCGCCCCGCCGAACCGTCGCTCTTCTCCGCCGGTCGAGCCTCGCTCTCTCCTTCCCTCTCGTCACTTTTCTCCTTTTCTTTTCCTCTCTTTCCTCCTTTCTATTAAGAGGAACAGTCAAGTCAACGCTTTCATTTGTTACTTGTTTGTGCGATATTTTCTGTTGTTAAATTTTTATTTTTGTTTGTTTTCATTAGTTGAGGTATTATTATCATTATTTATATATTATTATTATTTATTATTATATTTTACTATTATTATTATTATTGTATTATCGTTCTCATTATTATTATTATTTGTCATCATTATATTAATTGTCAAATATAGTTATTTTATTATTATTAGTATTATTATTATTATTATTATTCTCATTATTTTCATTATGATTATTTTTGTTGGTACTTGCAAAACTATCTAGTTGTCAAGTAATTAGTATTTATAAAATTCTAGGAAAATGTTATTTTCTGACTAAAAGGGAACAACTATTTTAATTAACAAAATAGTCACCAAATTATGTTAAGAATTTCCCGTATAATATTTTGGCTATAAATTTATAGTTGCCTACTAAAACTTTATTTTTGACAAATCTAGGGTTTTAGTCTAAAAACTATTTTGATTTTTAAGTTTGTATTTATAAAAATACTTTAGCAATAAAATATTATTTTAGTGCTGTAAATATTTTTATAAAGTAGTATATATTTAGTTAATTACCAAAA
>JANAVB010016199.1:13880409-14112253 GCA_029216955.1 Iris pallida
GCTTTGACGTAGTTTGACTAGAATGGTTGACTAGAGTTGACCAAGAGTTGACTTTGACCAAAAATGGCCTAGAATTTTGAATGTATGGTAAATTTCTTTAATTCATATTAGACACATTGTACCTGTGTTGCTCTGAATAGGACATTGTGATTCCAGTTTGGACATCTATTTTTCATCAACTGTTCAGGTTATCATGCGAGTACATTCTCTGACCGTTTCATACTTGCTAGGAATTATATTCTTGTCATAGACTAATTTACTTGATGCTGATACGATGTTATCATGGATTAGTACTGTATGGATCTTTACATAAGATATTATCTCCCTCGGGTGCATCGAATACATTATGTCATGTGCTTTTCACGAACATCATATATTCCTTGGACTCTTATTATTCATGTACACTCATGGTGCTCTCATGTACTCTTATGATCCATGAGCTTCATGTATAAACTATTCATGTACACTCATATTCTCATTAGCTTCATGTATAAACCTTCATGTGTAATAACATAACCTGTCTAGATCCTTGTGTATTGATTGGGGTATGGAAGAGTAGAAGTGGTCATATAAAAAATTCCAAAGTAGGTAATCATGTGCAAACTCTGTAGCGTAATCATGTGCAAATTCAAGCCGTTCACATAACCAATTTGTGCTTAAATCACTTAGTCACTTACATTTCTTACTTTTCCATATTTATATTTCCAGTTTACTAGATATCTCTTTTGCTGTTCATGTTTATTTCTTACAGTTTTATGTACTTTATTCTATAACATGCTTTACATTTCCTGTCATGATATGAACTGTGTGAGAGATATGTATTCGTTCCTGTCCTGATTGGACCTGTTGATAAAATTTTACAAGTAACTTGGAGGATCACAGCTAGCCTCGAGGACACTAGTAGAGCTTGGAGTAGATGTCTAAAGTTTTGTTTATCTTATTTCTTATTTGTCTTGGAGATGTATTTCATTTTAGATATTGAGATTTTGTGTTTGTTAAATACTTGACTTATTCATTTTTGGTTGTATCCCTCTTGTGGATGTTATCTATAATATTTTATCATTTTGATTACCTACCTCTAGTTTGTGATTGAGATTGTATCCTTCTGAGATTGTCCTCCGTTTGAAGATTATATCATATAGTGTTAGTTGTGACTGTGACCTATAACAGCGTTCTACCGCCGACACTATGGCGTAGGCTGGACGTACCCAATTCTCGTGCCCCTACACTGGGTGCGGGTCGTGACACATTTTTAGTGGTAGCCCATGCAGGTCGAGATTCGCATTAGTACGATATCTTGGCAGTACGACGACTTAGTGGTACTGCTACGAGCCTGCTATAGAGTATAGGAAGTAGGGTGTTAGAATGAAAGGATACTCAATCACTGTTAGAATTCCTTGAGAGATTTCTGGGATGACCCTTGAGAATCTTATTTTGAGCTTCGATTTAAAATTTTTTTTGTTTTGATTCACCCTTACTCCTTGTTATTAAATTTGATTTAATGGATTCATTATTGAATTTTGAATCTTGATGTTCATTGTTGATTTTGATTTTTGCATTTAAATATATTTTATTTAAGGATAACCTGATAACATATTTGATAAGGACAGTGGGAAAGGTAAATGTCTGCCTTTTTTATGGAGTTTAAAATTTATCGCAGTAATACTGGCTAGCATGACAAGGACATATAGCCTGATTTTAGATATACTTATCCTAGTTATGAAAATTTAGATTTTCTTGCAGCCATACCAGTTAGCGTGGTAAGAATTCTAGATAACATGATTTTAGGTTGTATACCTTAGTTACGAACTCTATTGTTTATTGTAGCTATTTTTACTAGCATGGCAAAATTCTGACAACATGATTTCGGGAAGACGTGTATGGTATCAGATTATATCTTAAATTGGTTCATTTCTTTTGAACAGAGTAGCAAGAACAGATTTTATCATTATTTTTTTTCTTGCTATTATTTCTTGTATTATTATTTTTCCTTATCTTAATTAACTCTGTCCCAATTATATCAATTTCTATCTCATAACTATTTCTATCGGCTACACTTGATATCTTTGAACCTCCATATTTCTTCACTTTGGAAAGGATGAGGAAGTAACGTAAATCATCTAACTCGGAAAGGACTTGATTTGTTATCTTATAATAATCTTGGTAGGAATATAATATGATGGACCTTGATATAGGTTTGGGATAGAGATGTGACTGAGATTGAGGATAAAATCAAGAGATTTATATTATCAATTTAGAAACGATCACACTTAGAGAAATATTTTGGGTATGAATAATTCATAGAAATATTTTATAACTTATGATGATATTCGAGATCGACTTAGTTTTTAAGGACTGGATAATTTTCGGTTATTGATTCTTAAGATGTTTCACTTTAAGGCTATGATGTTAAACTTAGGGATTTAGTAATGGAGAAGCGATTTTAACTGTATTCGATGACGATATGAAATTGAACAAGATATTGTAAGAAAATGACTAGGAACGGAGGAGAACACAAGAATTTTGAGTTATAAAAATTTAGAGATTTTGTGAAAATTTTAAATTTAAGGAGAATAATATTTGAAGGTGTGCGTTAAAGGAAATATGAAAGTTGATTTCATAATTGAGAATAATTTTTGTAAGGCCTAGTGGTTTTAGATTTGAATAATAGAAGAAGAGTAATTTGAATAAGTTCTAGGATTTCATAAAACTAATTTAGAGTTTTCGAATCCAATTTAGGACAAGGTGGAAGAATTTGGATTTATGATGATTAAGTGGTTAGTGTTGATTCCTAATAAGAAGGGTATGCTTCATGAGTAATATTTTGGAATTTAGGAAATTAATCCTATGTGATCATGACAAGGTTCAATCTTCATGACAAAAGGGTATAATTTTGGTGGTAGTCATATAAAGGTTGATTTTCATATTGGGACTTATGAGATAATGATATGTTTGGCAAATGATGATCAGATAAACTTAATAGTTTCAGAGAGAGATAATTAACTTGACTTCCCTATGAAACCTTGTCTTTTGTTTTCCCTGTCAAAAGGAGGAAATTGACTTATTTCTATATCCTTGTATCATCCTTTAAGTTTTCAATATCGTTGAATCCTAACTTCCTTGATCGTGACCAATCGACTTTGGTCATCTTTTTTTATCATAATAATATCTTGGGTCGTACTCAATTGAATTAAATTTAATTGTGACCTGAATTTCCATCCTTGGATGCTCGTGCTCAGACTTCGACGACCTTGTTCTCCGTCTTATTCAGGTCCTAATTTACCCAGGAATTGATCAACTTAGATCGTGTCGAGACCAAAATATATATATATATATATATATATATATATATATATATATATATATATAATATATATATATATATATATATCGTGATTGGATTTCAATGCTATTACCCCTCATGCTTTAACTTTCGATTTGTTCATCTTTGGAATAGTAACCCTTTATAGTTAATTCTCAGTTGTTTTTTTATTACCAGTTTTCATATAAGATGGTAGACTGGCTTATATCCTTGATGATTTGTTGCTTCTTTATCTTTTCCAGTTTGACACCCATGACCAGAGCCTGTCCCCTGAGCGTAGCTGCAGTTTCAGATATGACTGGGAGTGTGTTTCCACCTCATATTGCTCAGGAGGTAGTGATCCCTCTGACTGACCAGAAGGAAGAGGCACCTTCTGCTATTGAGGAGGTAGTTGCAGCCTCACCAGAGGGTTTTCCTCCATCTTCTATCATTCAGGAGAGAGCTGCATGAAGAACAGTTTGGTAACTCTAGAGGGGGTGAATAGAGTATATATAGAAAAATGACCAATTAAAAATAACTCTTTCACCAACAATAAATAATCAGAGTAAAGTGCGGAAAATAAATAGAGAGCAAAAAGAGCATACGCAGCGATTTTAACCTGGTTTCCCTCGTAGAGGACTAGTCCAGGCCTGAGAACTCTAGCTCAGGATTCAAATCCACTATTTGTGAAATAGTAGTTTACAACCGTGCCTTTACTTCAGAAGAGCACGTCAACTTCTAACAGAGGATCGCAGTGGCGATTTGCTTGGAGTTGTCCAAGCGACTTCTTCGACTCTTGCACAAGAATCCTAACTGAGAGATGCTGAGCACTCGAGACTTAGGAGGCTTGTGGCTAGTAGAGGGAAAGGGTATGGCTTATTTCAGCTATAAGAGAGAAGAGAAGAGAAGATTGGATGGATTGGAATGAGAGAATTCATGCCCTATTTATAGTGTTTTTATAGGCAGAATTCGGCCAGAATTCGGGTAGAAAAATTCAAATATTTGGCCGTTGGACAACTAGCAACCAGCTAACCCTAAAATTAGGGTTCCTGTTTTCTAGGGGACAGAGTTCGGCCCGAACTCTGTGTGGAGGCAGAGTTTGGCCCGAACTCTGTCTCCAGAGCACAGAGTGGTTCAAAGGGGACCATTTGGGAATTTCTAGTTTGGTGGAGCTTTGGGATTTTTGGGTAGGCTATAGTCTAGGTTTTAAGAGCTCAGCATGACTCAGATTACATTAGTCTAGACTCAAAGAAAGTGTAAAATACAGACTCGAATCAACTGAGACACGGAAGCTGAGCTGTCTTCTGTCTTGAGCTTAATGCAGACGTCGTGTGTCGTATTGAATTATTACAGATATTATTTAGTCAATATTGTCAATATTTGGTTGACTGTGACTTTGTGTCAACAATCTCCCCCATATTGATAATTGACAAAATAATATATGTATATTCAATATTCATACCTGGACATAGTTGATCATAGCAACATAGCTCCCCCATAATCGATGCCGAGCTAGAAATAAGAGCTCCCCCGTGATCAGTGAACGGCGCTGAGCTAGAAGAGATAGCTCCCCCGTAAAGAATGCATTGAACCTGTATAATATCTCCAAAAAGCACAAACAAGCACAGATATACGAAAGCGAAAGATATGATACTAAATATATCTAGCCAGAATATACATAGTTCTCCCCCTTTTGGCAGTTAGCAATATAGACTGCATATGAATGAAAGATCATATAAACTGCAGTATAGACAATTAAGAGTGATACAACCACACCAAGCAGAGAAGAAACAGTGTATGACTAAACAAAATGAGTCACGAGCATAAAGTAAAACTATGATAATGAGCATAAAATGTCATCCACAAAACCAAGTGTCAAACACACAACCAGAGTTTGAGTACATAAAACCAAGTACATAAATCCATACTAAACTAAATAACTGAAATCAAAAAGCATCAACTAAGATCATCATCAGTAGCAGCAATAGATCTAGCCAATCTCCATCACGGAGCACGAGAAGGTCCTGGAGGGTCTGAAGGACCAGGAAAGGAGCGACGGGGGTCCAGAAATGCAGCATCCGGATCCATGTAACGCATGACCCATGGATCATCAATGCGATGGCCCGCGCGCTCAGGATCCCGCTCCATGGGAATGTGCAGATGATGAGACATGGAGTACCGTATATCATGCATGGAGTTGCCGAGGGCACTCATCTGTAGAGTAGTACGATAATCCAGCTGGGTCCAGCGCTCGTCCTCAAGGTCAAAACGATCCCGGAGCATAGTCTGAATAGACTCAAGAGTGGCAGGTAGAAGTGGTGCATCCTGACCGAGTGGAGGGGCATCAGGCTCCTCATCAGTAGACTGCTCAGAAGTCTCAGGAGAGGCGATGGCTGCCTGAAGGCGTCGTGCCTTGGACAGAAAGGCAGGAGCAGGCAAAAACGGACAGGTGTCAAGTGGTATGTGAAATGCACGAAAGATCATAGGAAGGTACAAAGGATAAACCAGAGCTCGTGGTTTCTTCCTACAGTGAATCATCCAGTCCATCATGGAACGTGGAAGATTGAAAGAAATTCCAAAGTGAAGATGATAAAGAGCAGATATTTCAAGATAAGTGATGTCATCAGGAGAACCTATTTTGGGTAGAATGGTGTTAGAGATTATCCAATGAAGGTCAGAAAAATATGGGTTGAGATATTTAGCCATGAGCTTGCGAGGACGTGTGTATGGAGTACACAAAGCGTCCTTGAAGCTCTCAAGGGAAATCCCGTTGGGAAAACGGAACGATCGAGCATCAACAAGCTTTTCCCAAGAAGTGGGCTCTGGAAGATCAAGATATTCGGCTAAGTCAAAGTCATCAAAGGATATATTGATACCTGCAACTCGTGAATGAATATGGAGGTCATCAAAGGTCATGTTGCAGTAGAACATTTGGACAGCATGACGATAGATAGCAGAATTGGTAGTGACTAGCTCATCAAAACAGAGGTCATGAAATAAAGAATCATATTGAGAGAATATAGAAAAATTAATAGGATATCCTACGAATACCTGACGATTCCGAAAGTCACTAAACCAGTTGTTTGATGCATCTAGTGAGACAAATAATCGGTTGTCATAGGTACAAGGATTTCGAGGACGAGGTGGATTGAACAATGGATGAGGGGGTTGAAGTTGGTCAATGATTTGTTCAATTGAAGGAGGAGAATCCGAAGAGGAAACACTCTCAGTTCGAATCCTTTTTCCACGATTGAACAAGCGAGGAGCCATAAACGAAAAATAAACTAGATAATTTGAAGTATAGAAGATAATAATGATACCCCAAATGATAAAAAACAGTGGAAGAGAATGATGAGAAACCCCTTTTCCTTGATTTTGAGGAGTAATAGAGCCTTCTAGATCAAAAACTAAGGTTAGGGTTTGAAGGAAAGAGTTTGGAGAGGTGAGGAAGGAGGTAATAGTGAAGGAGAGAGATGAAAACCCGAAATATAAGAGAGGGTTTTCGTTGGTCGGAAGAAATTCTGACCGTATGATCTAAACTGATCCAACGGCAGAGGCTGATCCCGACGCTGGACCAATAGGGACCGAACTCGGCCCGAACTCTGTTAGGGGCAGAGTTCGGCCCGAGTTCTGGATTAGTGGTCCAGAACTGAAAACAGGCTGAAAAGATAAAATGGTTAAGTGTTGAAAAAAAAATATAGAGAGGATAAAAGTTTGATGAATTCATTGAAGTACATAGAGAGGTACACAAAAGTCAGAATGAACTTTAGAAAAATAAATTAGGCAATATTAAATCGAAACAAACCATATAATAAACAAGGAAATATATTGTAATTCAATATTTCAAATTTACCATGGGTTAGCTGTAGGGGCCGGATCCCAGCTAGCGGTAGTCCTGAGGACTAGTGCACCGTGTCGCTTAGGCTTTTACGCAGGTGAGTCTCAACTTATAACTGCTTCATCCAAAATTCCGAGTTCACGACAAAGAAAATTGAAGCGCTCTTCGGATAATGGCTTAGTAAAGAAATCTGCTAGCTGATGATCAGTGTCAATAAACTCTAAGTTAATCGTGCCATTTTGCTGATGATCACGCAAAAAGTGGTGTCTGATATCAATGTGTTTAGTACGTGAGTGGCAGACAGGATTCTTAGTCAAATTAATGGCACTAGTGTTGTCACAGAATATAGGAATATGCATGAAAGATAACTTATAGTCTTCAAGGGTTTGCTTCATCCACAGAATTTGTGCACAATAACGCCCAGCTGCTATGTATTCAGCTTCTGTTGTGGATAGTGCGACAGAGTTCTGCTTCTTGCTAAACCAGGAGACTAAAGCCTTTCCTAATAAATGACACGTGCCGCTCGTACTTTTACGGTCGACCTTGCATCCAGCGAAGTCAGCATCAGAGTAACCAATAAGGTCAAATGATGTGGACTTGGGATACCATAGGCCCACTGTAACCGTACCCTTAAGGTATCGAAAGATACGCTTAACCGTGGTCATGTGTGATTCCTTAGGATTAGCTTGATATCTAGCACATAGGCAAACACTGAACATGATATCGGGACGACTAGCAGTTAAATAAAGTAAGCTGTCTATCATACCTCGATACTTACGTTGATCAACAGGTTTGCCGCTCTCATCTGGTTCGAGTTTGGTTGAAGTAGCCATTGGAGTGCTGATTGGTTTGACGTTGTCAAGATCGAACTTCTTAAGCATGTCCTTGGTATACTTCGATTGACAGATGAAAGTTCCATTAGCCATTTGTTTCACTTGCAGGCCAAGAAAGTAGTTGAGCTCTCCCATCATGCTCATCTCAAATTCCGTCTGCATACACTTGGCAAATTCTTGACAGAGGGTTTTATCAGTAGACCCAAAAATGATATCATCAACATAGATTTGAATCAACAGAATAGTGTCTTTAAAAGATTTTATAAACAGTGTAGTGTCAATTTTCCCTTTTGAAAAACCTTTCTCAAGTAAGAAGCTACTTAGCCTTTCATACCAAGCTCTGGGGGCTTGTTTGAGGCCATAAAGCGCTTTCTTTAGCTTGAACACGTGGTCGGGAAATTTGTGATTTTCAAAGCCAGGAGGTTGTTTTACATAAACTTCCTCCTTAATAAAACCATTCAAGAAAGCACTTTTCACATCCATTAGAAATAATTTAAAGTTTTGAAAATTAGCAAAAGCACAAAGCATCCGAATGGATTCTAGTCTAGCAACAGGAGCATACGTCTCATCGTAGTCGATACCTTCCTCTTGGTTGTATCCTTAAGCTACTAGACGAGCTTTGTTACGTGTGACTGAACCATCTTCATTTACTTTGTTTCTAAAAATCCATTTAGTACCAATTATCGAGTGATTAACCGGTTTAGGAACGAGTTCCCATACTTGGCTTCTCTCGAATTGGTTGAGTTCTTCTTGCATAGCAGAAATCCAAAATTCATCATTAAAAGCTTCAGAAATGTTTTTAGGCTCTACTTGTGAAATAAAGGCAGTGCTAGCAACGGAGTCCCTTAGTGATGATCTAGTAGTTACTCCACGTGAAACTTCTCCTATAACTAAATTTTCTGGATGAGAAGGTTTGAAAGAGAATTTCTTAGGCAAACCCTCCAGAGAATCAGTTTCGGTTGAAGTATTCATTGGAGTAGAAGTTGATGGCTCAACGTCATCATCAAGAGTACTTACTGCACTGTTATCTTCATCAAAAGTCACATTTGTTGACTCTTCCACAATAAGTGAGCATTTATTAAAAACTCTATATCCCTTACTGTTGGCGGCATAACCAAGAAAGATACCATCGTCAGCTTTGGCATCAAATTTGCCTAAGTTGTCTTTGGTGTTCAGGATAAAACATCTACAACCAAAAACTTTAAAATAAGAAACATTGGGGGTTCTTCCAAACCAAAGCTCATAGGGTGTTTTCTTCGTAATGGGACGAATCAGCACCCTATTCAAAATGTGGCATGCTGTACTGACAGCTTCTGCCCAAAAGTATTTCGGAAGTAAAAATTTATTCAACATGACTCTGGCCATATCGCCAAGAGTTCTATTCTTCCGCTCCACAACACCATTTTGTTGAGGAGTTCTAAGATAAGAAAATTTATGATCAAAACCATTTGCATTACAAAAATTTTCAAAATCATAATTTACGAATCTGCCTCCATGATCACTTTGGATTCGAGTAATCATGTAGCCTTTTTCGTTTTGAACTTTCTTTACAAAAACTTTGAAAATAGAAATAGCATCGCTCTTATTAGCGAGAAAGAAAACCCAAGTAAATCTCGAAAAATCATCAACAATAACAAATGCATAAAGTTTGCCACCAAGGCTAGCTATTCTACTAGGACCAAATAAATCCATATGAAGTAGTTGCAAGGGTCTAGTAGTACTTACAGAGTTGATTGAATGAAATGAGGATTTAGTTGCCTTGTTTAGTTCACATTCGGCACATACCGTGTCCTTTTTGAATGTGATGTCAGGCAATCCTCTCACTAGCTTCTTGGTAGACAGCCTGGATATAGCATCCATGTTGGCATGACCAAGACGCTGGTGCCAAAGTAGTCGTTCGTTTTTGTGGGCATATAGACATTTACCTGCATTGTTAGTATTTATAGAAAGATAGAAAATATATATGTTGTCCTCTCTTTTCCCTTCAAAAGTAATGTCTCCTGTTGACCTATCATAGATGTAGCAACTGTTTTGTCCAAAGTTAATATCATATCCATGATCAGCAAGATGACTAATGCTGAGCAGGTTATCCTTTAACTCGGTCACTAGGCAGACATCCTTTATTACAGGAGAAGGAGGATGACCAATGATACCATTACCTATTATGTGCCCTTTGAGATTGTTACCGAAGGATACATATCCTTCTCTCTTCATCGATAGTAATGCAAAAAGATTTGCGTCTCCCGTCATATGTCGCGAGCATCCACTATCGAGAATCTACTTACTTTCAGTTGAAGAGGGAAGGTCCACCTACATCAAGAGTAGATGTGACCTTTGGTACCCGAGTTCTTGAGGGTCCTGAAAAGTTAGTCTTTGGAAACCAAGCATATATCTTTTTATCTACAAGTCTTCTAACTTTGCACTGTGGTGAGATGTGTCCATGTAATCCACAGTAAGTACAGATAGCATTCTTATTTATACTAGGAGCATGAGAATAATATCTATAAGCAACAGGATGAGGATGATCATGATGTGAAGAGTTAGCATGGTGATGATGATTATGCATAGAATGAGTGGCATGGTGATGGTGTCTATGAGGCATATCATGATGGTATTGTCTATGATGTGTGACATGCTGATATTGTCTATATGGCATGGCATGATGATTTTGTCTATATGGCATATGATGATCTTGTCTGTATGGCATTGCATGATGATCTTGTCTATATGGCATGGCATGATGATTCTTATGTGTGGAGTGATGTTGATTGTGTCTTTGTGCATGATGATTGTGTACTGAGTGAGAATTATTCTTACGTGCACGTGGTTTGTGAAAGTTTGTGTATATAAATGCATGGTTATGTGCTGCATGAGAATGACGTGGTTGACTAGCATGAGTGGTGTTGTGCCCATGTGATTGGGTTTGAGGTTGAAGCACCTGTTTACCCAATTTGGTTTCTAATCTCTTAGAAGCAGCTTGCAATTCATCAACCTTAATATTCAAGCCATATATTTTAGTCATAGAGATTTTGTGTCTACTCTTTTCTTCAGCAAGCAACGTGTTGAGAGTAGTGATTTCTTGAGCTTGTTGCTCAATACGTGCTTCAGCATCATGTAAGCTTATTTTAAGCTTGGATACTTCATTAGTGGCATCAGTGGGTGACGTGTCTCTAACATTATCAAGAAGTAAAGAAATTCTTTGTATCTCATCTTCCAGACTTTTGATTTTTTCCTTGGCATGTTTGTATTTACCAATGACCTTTTTGTGATCATCGAGTAAATCAGTAAAAGCATCGCCAAGTTCATCAAAAGAGAAGTCATCTAGAGTTTCGTTAGATACCTTGTTGGAAGTTGCCATTAGGCACACATTTGCTGTATCTTGAGGAGAGCCTTTTTCTTCCTCGGAGTCACTCGCTTCACTTTCATGCCAAATTCCTGTGTTGGCATATTTCTTTGATGAGTTCTTTTTGTATGGCTTCTCATAGCGGTTGCTCTTCTTCAAGAATGGGCAGTCTTTTCGGACATGTCCAGTCTTCTTACAACCGTAACAGGTTGGCTCTTCTTCATCATCTTCTTGTGAATCCTTCTTCCTTCGATTGAAGCAAAGGAATTTTCTGAAGTTGCGAACCATGAGGGCTTGGTCTTCATCATCCGAGTTATCGTCTTCGGTCTCATCGTGATCAGCCCTTCGTCGATGAGCTTTGAGTGCGATCTCCCTGGTCTTCGGAGCAGGCTCTTCGAAGTCCTTGAGGTCAAGCTCGTGAGTCATGAGCTTACACATCAAGGTCTCCATTGACATTGATGTGAGATCATTTCCTTCTATGATGGCCGTCACCTTAGGGTTCCAAATCTTTGGCAACCCTCTGAGTACCTTACGAATCTTTTCGTGGTTTGAGTACTGCTTACCAAGCGAGGATAGAGGATTGATGATGTCGAGGAATCTTGTAAACATTTGAGTGATCGTCTCATTTGGCTTCATCTTGAAGGCTTCGTATTCTTGAGTGAGACAGCTTATTTTAGATTCCTTGACTTGTGTGGTTCCCTCATGCATCACTTCTAGAAGTCTCCATACTTCATGAGCAGTGGTGCATGTGGAGACCCTGTTGAATTCATTCCTGTCTATAGCACAGAATAAAGCATTAATAGCCCTAGCATCTAGACTTGCCTGTTTCTTCTCCTCGACAGAATATTTGTCGTGTGGTTTCTCAATGAGGTCACCATCGACAACTATCCTGACGGGCTTTTTGTAACCGTCAGTGACGACAGTCCACAGGTCAAAGTCTAGAGACTTAAGATAGAAGCTCATCCTTGTTTTCCAATATGTATAGTTAGTTCCATCAAATAGGGGAGGCCTATGAGTGGACTGACCTTCACCATGATTGGAAATCAAGGATTGTGTGGTTGCCATGGATCAGCTCTTAGGATGTTAGTCCTTATAAAGAGAACAGAGCTCTGATACCAATTGAAGAACAGTTTGGCAACTCTAGAGGGGGGTGAATAGAGTATATATAGAAAAATGACCAATTAAAAATAACTCTTTCACCAACAATAAATAATCAGAGTAAAGTGCAGAAAATAAATAGAGAGCAAAAAGAGCATACGCAAACACAGCGATTTTAACCTGGTTTCCCTCGTGGAGGACTAGTCCAGGCCTGAGAACTCTAGCTCAGGATTCAAATCCACTATTTGTGAAATAGTAGTTTACAACCGTGCCTTTACTTCAGAAGAGCACGTCAACTTCTAACAGAGGATCACAGTGGCAATTTGCTTGGAGTTGTCCAAGCGACTTCTTCGACTCTTACACAAGAATCCTAACTGAGAGATGCTGAGCACTCGAGACTTAGGAGGCTTGTGGCTAGTAGATGGGAAGGGTATGGCTTATTTCTGCTATAAGAGAGAAGAGAAGAGAAGATTGGATGGATTGGAATGAGAGAATACATGCCCTATTTATAGTGTTTTTATAGAAAGAATTCGGCCAGAATTTGGGTAGGAAAATTCAAATATTTGGCCGTTGGACAACTAGCAACCAACTAACCCTAAAATTAGGGTTCCTGATTTCTAGGGGACAGAGTTCGGCCCGAACTCTGTGTGGAGGCAGAGTTCGGCCCGAACTCTGTCTCCAGAGCACAGAGTGGTTCAAAGGGGACCATTTGGGAATTTCTGGTTTGGTGGAGCTTTGGGATTTTTGGGTAGGCTATAGTCTAAGTTTCAAGAGCTCAGCCTGACTCAGACTACATTAGTCTAGACTCAAAGAAAGTGTAAAATACAGACTCAAATCAACTGAGACACGAAAGCTGAGCTGTCTTCTGTCTTGAGCTTAATGCAGACGTCGTGTGTCGTATTGAATTATTACAGATATTATTTAGTCAATATTGTCAATATTTGGTTGACTGTGACTTTGTGTCAACACTGCAGTTTCACATGAGACCGAGAGCCTTCCTCTGTCTCATGGAGTGGTACCCCATACCATTCCTAATGGAGCTCAGATAATTGGACTTCTCCAGGATGTGTTGGAGATACAAAGAGTTCAGGCTGAGATCATGAAGGAGCAGAGTCATATAATCCAATTGTTGTGGGACTTCATGCATTTAAGAGGAGAGCCTAGTCCCAAGAGGGCAAGGATTAGTGTATACCCAGAGCTTCAGGAGTATCCAGACTTTCAGCCTAGACCATCCCACCCAGTCCAGATTTATGTCCAGCAGAGGCCAGTTGAACAAGTGCCTACCTGTGCTTACTGTAGGAAGCCTGGTCACATGTGGGACTACTGTAGGAGGAGACAAAAGTCGTGCTTGTTTGTGGGTCAGCTGTACACATGAAACGAGACTGCCCTACTGCACCTACCCTAGTCGAGGCCCGACCTCCAGGAGGGAGTTCCAGCTACCAGACCTAATTGGAGGTGAGTTTTGACCAAAACCTTAGCATGTCTTTGATGATTGATATACCCTAGATTGCTTGTATGATTTGATACCTTATGACTGTTTTGATCTAGTATGACTAGTATACCTAGATGAGATTTTCAACTGCTAATGTATACCATGACCTTGTATGATATTCTTTTAAATTGCATGATTTAGATAAATTTTCTTAATTCCTTGGTTGTTGGGAGATTGAACTAGAAGGAGTACTACCAACCTTTAATTTTCAGGATAAAATTATTTTAAGGAGGGTAGATTTGTAACCACCACTTTTCTAAAATAAGGTTATTTTGGTAATTATGAGATTTTTTTAAAATTTTTGGATTATTTTATAATAATTTAATTGGTGTTTTGTGTTGATAGTTGGTTTAACCTTAGCTAACCATGATTAGAGACTAACCATGACATTATAAATCTAATTATCTAGTTAGATTTAAATTTTGAGTTATAGTCCTAATTAGGAAACTTTTTGAATTGATTTTTCGGGTTTTAAGTTATTTGGCTTTTTGGGCTTTTTGGTAAAAGGCTTTCTAAATAACTTAAGAAGTTTTTGGCCCATACCTAAACCGTAACCCTACTAGTGTGGCCGGCCAAAATAGCCCCCCCTCTTTATATTCATGTGTAGCTACCAAACCTCCTTTACAAATCCTAATTTCTCCAATTCTCAAAATAGCCTATCTCTCTCATCTATCATCCGATTTGGACCAAACGAATTGCGTTGTGATCCTTGGGAGGAGAGGAACTTGCTGGAGGCTTGCTAGCAAAGAATTGGAGGCGTTTGACTGTAGGAATTTGAGTGTCTAGGCATTTTGGAGACTTTTGAATTGAGATTCCAACTCTCAATAGGTAAGTGCTTCAAAACTCCTTTTAATTCTGATTTTTCTTCATAGAAGCATGCATCTAGGTACCCTAGACCTGTAGATTTAGTTTGGTTAGATTTTGTGTCTGTTTGATATGTGTATCGGATATGTGTCGGTGTATGTTAACATGTATTTGATGAAATGTCTCTTAGAAATAAAAGCTGTTATTTTTCAAAACTAATTTCATATATTTGTAGCCCTATACGAGAGGATTCCAAAACATTTTTTTTGTTATTTTTCGACGCTGGTTTCGTGTCCAAACAGGACACGGGGACGTAGCACGAGGTCCCGTGCACAGCCCTGCATCCTGAGTGTCATAAGTCGACGGATACGACACGGTTTGGCATAAAATTTTATAGACACGTGGGGACAACCTCTGTCCACGTGCTCGTGAAATTTTACAAAGTTTTGTCGAGTGAGCACGAAGATATCGCACCTGCATTGATTCGGCTGACACCGTGCACGTGCGCACAGCCTTCCCATATACACACTTTTATCTTTGACATGAGGACACGAGTATTCAAGGTAGGGTGTCCAACACCTAGCCCTATACCTAGGCTACCCTTAGACAAGTGCACGTGACACGTAGACGTGTGTGTCGTGTCCTAGGTAGGCCGACACGTCCCTACGAGGCCCGCACATGCGCGCGAGCAGCCCTTTTCCGATACGCGTGTGGACACGCTATACGACACAACTTGGATACGTTGCAGACACCTAGACACGTACCCTAACACCCTACCTACCCTCTAGTACGAGCACGAGACTTCTCGATGGACACGGCTAGTCCTACGGTGCTCGACACACCCCGTACACGTGCACGAGCACCATTTTGGATACGCACAATTTGGACACAATTTGGACACAGTTTTGACTTGGCTTGGACCCGAGCACGTCATACGTATATACGCCCTCCCTGTTTTTCAGTTTGCACGAGGTTTGGATGTGTAAGTGGGATTTTGGGTATCAAGTTGGATTTTGTGTGTTATGTTGAGTTGTGTCGTGCGTCGGTTTTTGGCACTTGAGTTTAACTTGGTTTTGGACACTTGGGTTTGATCTCAAATCTGAGATTGAGTTGGTCGATGTCGTTTTAGACCTATACTTGGTTTGAGTTCACATTACCTCTTGGTTCACCTTCTAGGTATATATAGTGTATAAATATACATACCTATTCCTATTTTGGTTTTGAGGTCGATCTCGATCCTGAGATTTAGATTTGCTTCCAAGTTCACATCATACACACACACTTGGTTTTCCTTACTTTATATTTATATTTATATTTATATATATATATATATATATATATATATATATATATTTTATATATATATATATATATATATATATATATATATATATATATATATATATATATATATCACATCATATATATATATATATATTTATATATATATATATATATATATATATCACATCATACACACGTACTTGGTTTTCTTTCCTTACTTTATATATATCACATCACATCATACACACGCACTTGGTTAATATATATCACATCATGCACACGCACTTGGTTTTCTTTCCTTACTTTATATATATATATATATATATATATATATATATATATATATATATATATATATTCCAGAAGAGTACTTTTTTCATGAACTCAGCAGAGGATTACAAAAGAATTATACATAATTTTCGACTAAGTCAAGAACTTTGTAAGGGACTTAGTGTGCTTGCACCTAGCCACTACTTTAAGGGCTTGTCTCTGAATCCCTGTGAGCACTTGATCTGCCGAGTATTTGTATGATTTATACCTCCATTTATTTCTATTTTTCCATAGAACCCAGAATGTAGCCCCTACGATGATTTCCTTTAAGTGAATCATTGGTCTTCTTCTCCACCACTTCTTCAGCCTACGAGATAAAGCCTCGTTACATCGAATTGTAAACTCCTTTTGAAGTTGATTCCAAACTGTTGTAGCCAATTCACCATCAATGAATAAGTGTTGGATAGATTCCTGAGTAGGAAGTAAGCAACAATGGCACTATGAAGCAACTTGATAACCCAGGTGTTGAATGTTGTCATCAATTGGCAGCCTTGCATGCAATATATGCCACCCAAGCAATGACCATTTAATTGGAATACAAGAGTTCCAGATATGAGTGAAGTCTGGACATCGATTGTTTGAGACTCTAATATGCCTCCATGTCGACGATACTAAAAATGTACCTGATCTGGAAGGGGTCCATCTCCATCTGTTATTGTCAGTTGGATCAATCGCGATAAGGTGATTCGCCAAGTCTCTTCCTTGTAGAAGCCTCTTCCATATCGGTGATGTATTAGAGTTGGCTTGAACTGTATCTAGACACGCATATTTGCAGTATCTAGATTTGATGAAGGTCGCCCATAGCCCATCCTGTGTCTTCAGCTTCCACCAGAGTTTTGTTGAGAATGATTTGATAATCTCGTCCAGATTTCGAAGCCTAAGCCCTGCTTCCTCATGGGGTTTGGCCATTTTTCTCCACCCAAGCTAAGTATGTTTGTACATTCCTTCTTTCTATCCCCAGAAGAATCGAGAGAACATCATCTCTAGTTGATTTATAACAGCCCTAGGTGGATTACATGCTGCCAGTGTATACATGGAAATAGATGTTAGAACTTATTTAAGAAGCACAAGCTTACCACCATATGAAAGGAGACGCTATTGCCAGCCTTCAATTCTGTTCCTGACCCTGGAGATGAGTTCATCAAACATGCTGACATTTTTCCTTCCTTACATTAGAGGACATCCCAGATAAGAGAATGGGGGTTTAAGGATCGAAACCCTATGCTCGCGCTACAGGGAAGTTCGGATGAACATATAGAGACAACTTATATGGGTTGATCTTTTGACCGGAAGCTGCTTCGTATCTCCCCATCATCTCTCTTAGTGCTCGAATAGAAGATACATCCCCTGCTGAAAAAATCACAATATCATCCGCATAGGCAAGGTATGTCACTGCCGGACAACCACTCGGAGAGTAAAAGTGATTAAATGAAGGAAGATCAACCAATTTCTTAAGATTTTTAGATAGAACTTCAGCTACTATAATGAAGAGAGCTGGAGATAATGGGTTGCCTTGTCGAACACCTCAAAATTCATAGAAGAAACCAGAGGATTCCCTATTGATAATTGTCGAATACCATACATTATTCAGTAAACAAAATATCATATTAATCCATACCTTATTGAAACCAAATCTCCTCATTCCCTTCATCAAAAATCCCCAGTCAAGTCGATCATAAGCTTTGGCCATGTCCAACTTTATCGCAACATTGCCTCCTCTATTTTTGATCCGCATCATGCTAATCATCTCCTGAGCCAGAACTATATTGTCTACTATCTCCCTTCCCCTAACAAATCTGCTCTGCTCCGGGGATATAATACGACGGAGGAAGGAAGCAAGTCTATTGGCCAGTAACTTGGATATAATCTTATTTATAACTGTGCACAAGCTGATCGGACGAAAATTCGTCTATGAGTTAGGATTCTTCACCTTCAGGATCAGAATAAGAGATATACTCGAAATGGCTTTGGGGAGTGCAAAACCATCCATGAATAACTTTACTGCCTCCAGAATATCTTCTTCAATGATAGACCATGATGCGACGAAAAATTGGCCTGTGAATCCATCTGGACCCCCTGCACTGTTATAGTCTATGCCTTTGATAGTAGATAGAAGCTCCTCCTTTGTTGGTGCTGCCGTCAAATATAAGTTGTCATCGGCCTCGATCAGAGAGAGGATGCTACTCATCAAATCTTCATCTGTAACGGGGGCAATACTCAAAAATTGAGTCTCAAATTTGCTGATGCTAGAACCTCTGGTAACGCAGTAAGGATAGTTCCATCGTCCTTCTTAATTGAATGGATATGCAACTGTCTTCTCTTACTGTTAACACATTCATTAAAGTATGCAGTGTTACGATCTCCATCCAGGTCCCATCTCAGTCTTGACTTTGTCTCCAGTATGAGTCTTCATATGAAAGACGTTGTTTTAGTAGTGCTCTTGTTTTATGCAGCTGTTCGGGATTATTCTGTGCTGTCTTGTTCATAGTTTATCTCCGCCGCTAACACCGTATCTGCTGCAGCCTTCACCTATTGAAAGATGTCTCCAAATGTAGCATGGCTCCAGACCGATAGAGCCTTTCTACAAGCCACCAATCTATCGGCCACCCTGACTAGAGCATTAACATGAGTCACTGAATGTCAAGCGTTCTCAACTTTCTGTTGGAATTCAGCATGTTTAACCCAGAAATCTAAGAATCTAAAAGCTCATCTGCCACCCACCATTGCTGATTTGAACTTGTTGAGCAGTAGGGCGTGATCCGATTCATTACGGTTGAGATGTTCTTCAACCAAGAGAGGTAGAATGGCTAACCAGTCTTTGTCCAGCAGCATACGATCCAATCTCGAACCTTGTTTGTCTCCCTCTGATTTGATCCTTGTGAACGTACTCCCCGTGTATGGCAATTCTGTCAGTCCAGTAGCCATAAGGAAATTACTTAAATCATTCATGGCCTGGTGGCTCGGGGCAAGCCCGCCTGTCTTCTCCTTCATATTCTTGACCACATTGAAGTCTCCTCCAACAGCCCAAGGGATATTATAGGATAATTGAATGCTTTGTAGCCTCTCCCACATCTCTATACGACCTTCCTTAGTATTGTGACCATGGACGATGGATATTAGGACTTCTGAAGATAATAAATCATTGGAAAATTGAATTGTGAGAGCTTGATCAAAGGAATCTACCAGTTTTATTGATGTACCAGCCCGAGTAAATATCTAGATGTTGCCTCTATCATTGGATATTGATTGTTGGCAGCCTAGTTTGAGTTGGAAAGTTGTTAATTGAGTCATAGAGACTTTAGGCTCTATGATTGCAAGAAGTTGATTCTTGTTGATTCGAACTAAGTTTTTGATCCTTTTGATTGTCATTTTATTTGCAATCCTGCGAACGTTCGATATAGGGAAATTAAACATTAAGGTTTTGCTTTGGGGTACCAGTTGATGTGCTAATGGACACTGAATGCAGGATTCTATCTGACGGAGGCGGGGCTTTCTTCTTACGCATCGATTGGGGAGGACGTGCTGTAGCTGCTTCTTCCTCTTGGACATCCTTCGCGATATCCTCTGAAGCTCTAGCTTCTTCTTTTTCGGCTACGTCTGCCCAGTTTTGCCCAAGTATCTTTCCTTCTTCAACTCCTTCACTTGCATCCTCATTATGAATACAAGCTTCGGTTGGCTGAGGAAGCGATGTGTGATCTTCGGGAGGGTTTGGACTGGTAAGTGTCTCATCGTTCCTCGATGGGGGGTCTGGAGGAATTAATGGAGGATTAATTGCTGGCGGGATGGTGTCTGCATGGATATCTGGGCAAGTCTGGGTGGCCTCTATTTGACGGCTAGGAACTCAAGTGGTTTCCATTTGCGCAAGCTCCTGTTGATGGATGGGATTAGGAGTAGACTCAGGAGCAGCCATAGGACGTGATTGATTGGATGGTTCTCCAATTATTTTCTGTTCCCCTTGAGGAAGTATTCGAGTTACAATCGACTGTCCCTCCTTTTGAACAACAACCTCTTTTCCTTTCTTTTTTTGTTTGGTTTTGCATGATTCCGTGGAGTGACCTTGATGTCAGCATGTTGAACAAAATAGAGGGAAGGATTCAAATTCTATTTGTTGCCAGAAGCTTCTCTTTCTAGGCATGTTTATGCGAATCTTTTGTTGTAAAGGTTTAAAAGCATCAACCTCAATGAAGGCTCTGGCAAGGCTTGGACGAGACAGATCTACTATAGCTTTGTCTATTTTGAGCAACACAGGTTACAAGGCTTGATATCATTTGTTGTAGCTTTGTCTTTCCTTACTTTATATATATATATGAACAAAATACTCCCCGTTTTATTCCATGCAAAAAAAGTCGAAGCTATACAAGTATACCAGAAGGCGCAAAATGTAAGCCTATACACGTATACTAACAAAAGAAGGGGAGGAAGGAAACCCAAACCCAAAACGACTAGACCCGGGATAGTGGGGAATTCCAGAAAGCCATCTGGCCATGATTGCAGAGGGCTCGCCTCTTGCTGCACTTCCTGATAGTCTCCTTAAAAATTTGTTCAACAGAGTACTGATGGCCTTCATATCTCGCTTTGTTGCGGTTTTTCCAGATAACATACGTCGCGACAGATACAACGATTTGATGGCCATGGGACTCAGATTCCCATGTCGAGACTAGATCTCCGTAGATTTCGCCCCCAAGATACATCTTGCAGCGTTGGGAGAGAATACTCCAAACCTTGACCGGAAGGTCTTCCTGACAGAAGATGTGGTCCACCGTCTCCGATTTGCGATCTGTGCATCATGTGCATGCGGATGCCAGGCTGAAGTCGATAGTGCTGAGGGTGTCATCAGTGGGTCGAATCTTGTGAAGGGCTCTCCAAATGATGAAGGACCACTTCTTGTGGATACATGTCTGCCAGAATAGGGCAATGATGGAGACAGTCGCTCCGGTACCTCGAATCACTTTTCTGACCGATTTGACCGAAAAGCATCCCGACGCATCCTCCTGCCGTCGTAGTTTGTCTGCGTCGTGCCCGCTCGCCAATCCATCTCGACGGATGAGATCTATTGCCTCAGGGCCGGCCCAATCCTGAACTGTGTTCCAATTCCAAGTATTACCCATGGGGTCCCACATGTCCTTGATCTTGCGGTACCTGTGGGCTTCTGAGAGATTAGGCAGTAAGGTGTATCCAACCCATCATTCCAGGAATGCTGATGATTCCCCGTCACCCACCTTGAGCTGCATCACCAGTTCGGCAAGATAACGGCTGATGAACGTACGACGCCACGCTGCGGAGGATCTGCTGTTATAAATAGCTGTCGATTGGTGGATGTTCTTGAAGTATTTGACCTTCATGAATCTAGTCCATAAGTTCTGAGTGGTGCGAATCTTCCATCATAGTTTCATCGAGAATGCTTTAACAATGTGGGAAAGTTTGGTGAATCCCAGCCCCCCCTAGTCGGCCTGGCCATGGAATCCCAACTAGCCCAATGATGATTTTCGTTGCCGTCGCAATGCCCCCAGAAAAAGTTGCTAAAAATACTCTCGATATGATTAAGCACTTTCTTGGGTAGCGAGCACGCTACTAGGGTGTAGATAGGAATGGATGTGAGGATGTGGTTAATAAGAATGATCTTGCCACCCAGAGATAGCGTCGTATTGTGCCATATGTCAAGCTTTTTTCTGATGAGGCTAATCAGGTCCTCGAAAATTCCAGCGTTAGATTTCCCATACACAAGGGGACAGCCCAGATATTGGAATGGAGGGTGCTTGATAGAGAAGGATATGGTATTGGAGAGGGTACCCGCGTGCCCCCTCTTGATCTTGTGGTGAGCGTAGATGATGCTTTTATCCGGGTTGACCTTCTGTCCCGAACAGCTGACATATTTCTGGAGAGTATTGCGGATAACCTCTACCGATCTGACGTTTCCGGAGGAGAAAATGAGGATGTCGTCAGCAAAATCTAGGTGGGTGATAATGGGACAGCCGCTGGCGGTGTGATAGTGGTGGAAGTTGGGAGTGCGGGTCATCTTATTGAGGTTCCTGCTCAGGGCATCCACCGTAATGATGAAGATGGTGGACGACAGGGGGTCACCTTGCCTAACCCTGTGGCTCGATTTGAAGAAGCCATCCGCCTGACCATTGATCATCGTAGAAAACCAGGAGTTGCTGATCGATCTCCATACGATGTTAGTCCTGGTTTCTGAGAAGATGAAAGCTCTGAAGACCCAGATCATGAATTGCTAATCCAGCCTGTCGTAAGCTTTCTCCATGTCTAATTTGATGGCTATGTTGCTCCCTCTTGCTGGGAACTTCATGCAGGTGATTAATTCTTGGGCTAACAAAATATTATCCTGGATATTTTTGTCACGGACAATGCCACTCTGCTCCTCAAAGATGATCTTGGGAAGGAGGTCAGACATACGGGATGCGACGATCTTGGATATGATCTTGTTGGTGAAGTTGCAAAGACTGATAGGACAAAAATCGTAGAACGACTCCGGATTGTCCTTTTTGGAATGAGGATCACATTGGTGCTCGAGATAGCTCTCGGGTATGTCGTATCTTGAAAGAAGGCTATGACCGCCTCAAGGATATCGGCCTTAATGATGTCCCAGCATGAGCAAGAAAATACCCCCGAGAACCCACTAGGGCCAGGATCACTATGCTCGTCAAGAGCCCAGATGGCGTCTTTTACCTCAAGCTCGGATGGAAGGAGCTCCAGCCGGATGTTATCGTCGTCGCTGATGAGATGAGAAATTTTTTCCAGGAAAGAGGGGTCCCTGATGACCGTCTCCATGGAGAACGGTTTGGAGTAGTACTCACTCGCTGCCGCTTGGATACCTTTTTGGTCTCTGATGGTGTTCCTATTATTCCCAATAATTTGGTGAAGGGTGAGTTTCTGTCTGCGACCATTGACGCATGCATGAAAGTAGCTCAAATTTCTGTCTCCCTTGTTGTCCCATTTAAGCCTAGTTTCTGCTTCCAGAAGTTTGTCTCTACTTTCAGACATAATTTGAGGATGGCTTTGGTAAGGTTGAGTGCGGTCCTACCTGCGGGGGATCTATCGTGCAAGAATCTGATCTCTGCTCGATTGACGTCGTCTTCGGCCTCTCTGATAGCTTGAAAAATGTCCCCATAGGCCTGTTTGCTCCACACCGCCAGGGCTTTCCTCGTGGCCTTGAGCTTGATGGCCACCCTGGTGAGAGGTTCGGCGTCGTCCGTACTGTTCCACGCGTCCGTGACGCCGCCTATGAACTGGAGGTGTTCACTCCAGAAGTCCAAGAATCGAAAACTCTTGTTGTACGTGTCTGAGTTGCTGGAGATTCTGACTAATGGAGGGGCATGGTCGGACTCGGTGGCGTTGAGGTGGGAGAGCTTGGAAGAGGTCCCCATACCGAGCCAATGGGCGTTCGAAAGGGCCCTGTCCAGTCGAGAATATTGGCGACAATCCCCATCCTACATGTTGTACTAGGTAAAGGCGCTCCTGGTGTACGGAAGGGGGGTGAGGTGATAATTAAAAATAAAATTATTAAAATCTTGCATGGCTGGTAGGGGGGACGACCGCCCGTCTTCTCCTCTCTACACGTGACGGCATTAAAGTCCTCAACGTAGAGCCAAGGAAGATTGTTGTGGTGGAGATGGATGTCCTGGAGGTTGGTCCAGAGGAGTTTGCGCTCCGAGATGTCATAGCTGCCATGAACCGCAGAAATGATGGCACGCTTGGGTAATAATGGGTGCTCCATCCAACAGGAAAGGGCCTGCTTGGTGTCGTGAATGACTCCCATTTTAACGTCCTTCGAGCAGAGGATCCAAATGTTGTGTCTTCCGGCTATGGCTATAGGAAAGCCTAATTGTAGCTGGATGGATTTTGAGTCTTTTATTGGGGATTTTGGGTTCAAGGATGATCAAAACGTCAATTTTGTGGGTTTTCTTAAGGCTGGTGATTCTCCTCTTGGTAGGTTTGTTCGCCAGACCGCGAACATTCTTGGAGAGGATGTTCAACATTAATGGAGTTTGTGGGGGGGTGGTTAGCCTGCTTGGTTGCGGACCTGGTTCTAGTGGCCGGGGCTTTTTTGGGTCTTTTCTGATTGGATTTCCTGATGGAGGTCGTAGCCTCCCCAGCCGTCGAGGTGGATGAGCTGGAGATTAAGTCGTCAGTATGGGTGATGAGAGTGTCATCGGTCTGATCAATCAACTCTTCTGCCGAATCCGACACAGGTTCCTCCAGGGGGATGAGAATGGAGTCGTCCCGGTTGCCAAATAGGTCTCCTTCCGATCGAAAGGGAAATTCGACGGCGATGACCTGTAATCCTCTCTAAGCTTGATCTGGTCCTAGTAAGGCCAGGGCCTCTATGACATCGGCTTCGTTATAGGGGTGAGTCTCTGAAAGACCATCAGAGATGTGCGGGTGAGCTTGTAGGGCCTCCTCCACATCTACCAGCTTAGGGGCACTGACGTCCGCTGAGAACGTGTGGGAGTGCTCGTAAGAGATTCCAATGGAAGTGATCTCTAGGACAGGATCTATCGGTTCCTCATGGAGGACGTTAAACTGGTTGCAAAGTCTCAGGTTGGTGGGTGGTAGGGGACCACCGCTCTGACTGATGAGGACGTCTCCGTTCTGTCCGTACTGTCCGCGAGGGTGCCTTGTTCTGATTCACGTTCGTTGGAGGGAAACCTAGGGTGGGAGTTCGGAGGCGGAAGTAGGGGAGACTGGTTGGGCAAATGGATTTGATCTGTTTTGGTGTGCATTACTGGCCTATAGGGTTTTCTCTTGAGCTCAGGGTGGAGACGATAACAATGCTTGGATAGATGCCCACGCAGGTGGCAGTGGGAGCAGAAGATGATGTGGTTATCGTAGATGATTTGCTGGGTGTGGGATTGGTTGCCCAGTTCAATGAGGATGTGGCTGGGAGGCTCGATAAAAAGATCGAGTTCCACACAAATCTTCGCATAGTTAGCTTTGGTTAGGTTGCTAGTTTCTGGGGCAATGGCCATGTATGTCCCAAAGGAATTAGCTATACGCTTAAGGGCTGCCGGAACGAAACAAATGAGGGAAAGGTTAGGAAGAGTCACCCACGCGGCAACCGTCCCCGAGTCTTCCTTGGTGCTAAAGTCCGCGGTCCATTTTATAATCTTCATCTGGTGGGAGTCCACTTTTCTTGTGCCTTTGGACCACATAGTCCTATAGTCGGTGTCGGAAGATAGGTGGAGTAGGATGTGCCTGGGGTCTAGAGGAGCCACCCGGTATTCTGCAGTAAGCCGCCAACTAGCGATCACCTCCTGGACCCTGAAGAGCTTGGGGCATCCCGAGGAGAATTTAAGAACGAAGAAGAAGGGGAAGGATGTGGCCAAGGATGCAAGTTCCTAGGTGGAAAATGGTACTGATGGCACAGGAGATGGTAACGGATACTGGACTTCGCAGAGGTGGACATCAGAGAACAGGAGACCCTGCTTGGCTGCTCTGTCTGGATGAAGAATGGCAGCGTAGGAAGGCGTCTGGGCGGGGGCATTACGCGGGGGGGGGGGGTACGGCACAGAGGGAGGAGGGAGGAAGAAAAGGCTACCCTGGGGTCCCGCTCCCAATGGAGATAGAGAGCAATGAGATCGGCCGGGAATGAGGGTAGAGAGGGGGGATTGGGGGTGCCGATCCCGAGGAGGTGGCGACGTGGACCTCGGTACAACTCGGGGTACCAGACCCGGCAGGGGAAAGGAGGCCAGCAGGAGGCTTGGGAAGAAGGGAAAGGCCTCGACTGGAGGAGCAGAAGGCGCCCGTGCTGGATGGCCAAAATGAGCCTGCTGGGCAGCTGTATGCGCCTGCAGGAAACAGAGCAGGACCGGCTTGATAACCCGAAGAGGAGAGGGGGCGATGGATGAGCCGCCGCAAGAGCTCACTGCGGCAGGAACGGATGCGCCCGCGAACGGGGAGCAATATGCTCCTATCGTAGACAGGAGAGGGAGGCCGGGGCATGCGCCCGAGGGAAAGGGGCACCATATACGCCCGAAAAGGGAGGGGCACATACGCCCGCGGATGGAGAGCAATATACGCCGACTGGTGGCGGAGGAGGGAGGCTGGAGCATGCGCCCGAAAGGATGGGGGCACCATATGCGCTCGGGAGGGTGGAGGATCCATATGGGACACATTAGGGCAAGCATATGCGCCCAACGGCGTGGAGGCGCATGAGAGCGCAGCCCACGGCCTCTTGATGGGACGAGCAGCCAATCGAGCGAAAGATTTGAAAATCAAATCAGGAAAGGGGGAAGGCCCTCGAGCGCCAACCCAGCGGGGGACCTGCGGGAGGACAGAGAAGCCGCTGCCCTCGGGGAGACACCGGGTGGATGCCGTTCGACAACCCGAACACGGCTAGGGACCGTCGCAGCTCCGGTGAAGACTGGGTGAATGGGCACAGAAAGGGGGCAGAGGGGTACATGGGGCACCTAAGAGAGCGCGGAGGAGGCGAGGGGAAAAGAGGGCAAAGGAGGGAGTGGCCGCGGCGGGCCGAGGAAAGTGGACGGTGACGGGGGAGAGGGGGGACGAGGGGTAACTGGCGAGGGATGGAGAGAACGTAACAACGCCCAGCCTACGTCGCAGTGTCGACGGTAGAACGCTGTCCTAGGTCTCAATGCATCTAACAGTATAAGACTAAACAGTTTATACTCCCCGAATGGGGGTGACATAGCAGAATGTAAACTCAATCACATCTAAGGTAGAGCATAATGGAAGATAGATAAAACATGAAATCCAAAAGAGATACAGCAGATAGAAGTCTAAGTGTCTAAGATACAAACTCAGAATACATCTCAAAACTCAAATACAGTAATCCATAAATACAACTTAAGACGATTGAAAATAAACTATAAGCAAATCCTAGCTATCTATACAACCTCTACTGTCTCCTCTAGGCTAGCAGGCAACCTCCAGGCTATCTGTAAAATTTATCAACAGGTCCAGTCAGGACTGGAGTGAGCACAGTACATCTCAACAGATCATAGCAGATTAGAAAATATAATCATGCAGTAAAGTAAGATACGTGAACTGAAGAAATACAGTATGTAAACAGAGAGAGAGAACTGTAATAGAAATATCTACTATAAGTAGAGAGCTAATAGTGACTAGTGAGTCAGAGTAAAATATAAATATGTGAATGGCATAGGAGATTCATGACTACAGCTAAGAGAGTGATTCATGACTACAGCTACTTGGATAATATTCACATGCCTATTTCCACTCCTCCATCCCCAATCAATACACAAGGACCTGTTCAAGTTATGTTAAGATTCGTGAAACTTCACATGGCTCATAAAATGAGTGATACGTGAAGGTAATTCATGATGTCTCTGTGAACATGAGAGTACATGTGTCACAAGCGATTCGTAAATCAGAGGAAGCATAGAGATACGTGATGATTCGTGAAACGCACAAAACATGCAGTATCCGATGCTTCCGAGGGGGATAACATCTCAAAAAAAGATCCATATAGTACCAATCCGTGTGACCAATGCGACAGTATCAAGTAAAGTAATTTAAAGCAGGAAAATAATTCTAAACAGGATATGAAATAATCAGAGAATGTACTCGCCTGATATCTGAATGTCCAAGGTAAAGATACTGTCCGAGAAGAGGTGTTTGGCTCCTAATTAGAACAGCACAAGTCACGACATGTCCAAAAGGGTAATATAAAGCACTACAATGCATTCTACATGAATCTAGGTCAAACTAGGCCAAAGTCAACCCTTGGTCAACTTTGGTCAACTGTACTAGTCAAACTAGGTCAAACTCGGTCATGTCCTAACCCAGCAAGTCTTACTAGGCCTAACCAAGACTATCCTAGCAAGCACACATCAATACAAGGCTATACAAGCCAACATACACCCAACTCTATATAGCATGCAATTATTCAATACTCAAATAGGCCAGAATTCACATTGGATATACACTAGGTAATCTATTACTTTAAGCTATATATGTCTACACATATATACACATGCATATATTGGTATTCAACATTAGGTCTATAATCATGGCATTTCAAATGGTTATATAAACTTATATATTACAACACAATATGCTAACATATATATAATATACATATATAGCTAAGTTAACTATATTCATAAATACTTATTTAAGAGGCTATGTGTGTGTATGTGAACATGGCGAAGGGGCAAGTGAGGGTTAAATGGGCATACATAGTGTATACATATCAAAGAGTGTCAAAGTGTAAGTGAACAAAGTGTCAAGTGTGATAGTGTCAACATAGTGTAATGGGTACATGAGGTAATATAGGATTTGTGTTAACATAGAACATTACATCTCATTAACTTGTATATTGCATACAATACATCTATTCTTACATTACATTTATGCTTGCAATCATTCATCATTCATTTATTCTCTTGCACTACTATATGCACCATACATTACATACTATGGAACCTACATATTCATTACAAGCCATACTTATACATGCTTACATTAGATAGGATACTTACACCTCATACATCATTTATTTAACCATTTACTCATGCTTGCATTCTCTATTTAGTTACATAATGTATATACATTAACATGGGTTAAAATCAAATAGAACATTATATTACACACAAGGGTACACAAAATGCATATACCGAATAGTAACTCCTACTAATAATCAATACTGTATCAACTCAGCATGAATTAAAATCTAGGATTAAAGTATGTTATAGATCTATGTGTTAGCTTTCCGAAACTTCAATCGGATCGCGTTTTCGTTTCCGGAAACTCCCGGAATCGCGAAAACACCGAGAACGTGTTTGTCTTTCGTACAGCTGACACTCAAATAATTCTACAAAAAGTTACAGAAAGAATTTGGCCTATTAATACATGATTTTGGAAAGCTAACTTCAATAGCTTCTTCTAAAAAAAAGGGGAGATTAAACCGAGCTTTGAGCTAGAAGTTATGACATTTCTAAGTTAGGGCTGAAATTAAAAACGTGGATAAAAATCATGACGGATTTAGATAGTTTGAGCCAAAAGAATACACAATATATATCCTAATTATCCACAACAATAATGGCAATAATAATATGAGGAACCCCACTCACAAACTTGATTATATAATCATCATGAACCATTTATTACATATATAAATATAGATACACTCTCATTACAATATATATATGTATATACATACACAAATCTATATATATAACATGAACACATCTATAAGAGATACATGAATGAAATGTAAAGTACTCAAGAACACATCTCTACATATTCAAATCGTGAGATTTAATATGAATTAATTCATTTAATCAATATTTTAAATATAAAGTGTGTCCAAGTTTGGGGGGTTTTCCCCATGAACACAAGACACAACAATAACACAATAAAAATCCCTAAAGGACACATAATGGACACAAGAGGACACAAAATAGGGACACAACAATGGGGGTCATTCCTATGGTTAAAACCTTCCTAAATGCAAAATGGAGAAATAAAAGAGAAGAAAATATTACCTAAAAGAGAGAAAATCCAAGGAGAAAGGCTTCTTCCTTGGGAGAGCTTGAGAGCACTTGGGGAAGAAGACTTCTCAAAGAAAGGAAATGAGATGGGAGTCCTATTAGGGACGGCCACAATGGTTATCCCCCCATTGAATATTACAAGTTTGCCCCTCCCTTAGTTACAAGTGTTTAAAACAATTTTTGGTTAGGGTTTGGGGGTAAAAAGGTCAATAAAAAACTCTAAATGGTTAACCTAATAATTAGGAATATGACTAATCTTTCTAACATGATTAATTAAAATATGGGCCATGGCTAACTAATGCATGGGTCCAACTAGAGTCTAAGTTACCCCGGGTCCCCGTTACAAGTCGGATTGAGATAAAATTCGAACCCGACTCAAATAATCCCAAAACAATATCATAAATAATAAAATAATATCAAAATAATTCAAAGAGGTCAAATACAAAAATATCCTTAGGCCAGAAATGACATTAAAATATCATAATCACATGGTTAGGCTCTAGGTCAAATAATCTCTAGGGTTTCACTAGCAAAACGTCAAAACCACAAGTCATTGATTTAAATAATTTTAAAATGATTTAAAAACACCAAAAATCATATCATGAATTAAATATCATTATTAAAATAATTATAAATACGAAATTTCAAAATTACCCTCATTTGGGAAAATTGGGTGTTACACAACCCCAAGCTTTCTCACCTTAATGCCACCGAATCAGACCACGCCCACCTGCTGGTTGGAATCACCAGCAATTCCAACCATTCCAGAAAGAGCTTCTGCTTTCTGGACTTCTGGAGCGAGCACCCCCAATTCTTAGGGGTCGTCACGAAAGCATGGAACAGTGCAGACTCCATAAAACCCCTTAATCGCGTGGCCATAAAGCTCCAGGCTACGAGGAAAGCGTTGACAGCTTGGAGCAAGCAAGCTTATGGTGATATCTTCCAAGCCATTCGCGAGGCAGAAGATGACGTGACTCGTGCTGAAGCGAAATACATAGCCGACTGTTCGCCAGATACCAGGAGGGCGCTGAACCTCACTAAAGCTATCCTCAAATTCAGGCTTAAGATTGAGACCAATTTTTGGAAGCAGAAAGCGAGAATCAAATGGGACAGCGAGGGGAACAACAACTCCAGCTTCTTCCATGCTTGCGTCAACGGGCGGAGACAAAAACTCACTCTGCATCAGACCGCCACAGACAAAAAGGGTATCCAAGAGGAGGCCGTGATGTTCTACTCCAGACTTTTTTCCTAGGAGACGGTTCTTAAAGACAATACCTTCCTGGATGGGATTCCCCACCTTATCAGCGACACAGACAACTTACAGCTTGAACAGCCTCCATCGAAGGAAGAAGTAAAAGAAGCAGTCTGGGCCCTCGACAAGCACAGCGCCCCAGGGCCAGATGGATTTTCGGAATTCTTCTTCCGCACATGCTAGAATATCGTCAAGAAAGACATCCACAATGTGGCTTCCGCCTTCCTCCAAGGAGCCACCAATCCCAGAGCCATATCAAGCACCAACCTTATCCTCATCCCAAAAAAAGACAACCCAGAGTCATTCTACGACTTTTGCCCTATCAGTCTTTGTACCTTTACCAACAAGATCATATCCAAGATCATCGCCTCCCGCATGGCAGGTCTTCTCGCAAAGATCATCTCGGAGGAGCAGAGTGGCTTCGTTCGGGGGAGAAATATCTAAGACAACATCATGCTGGCACAAGAGTTAGTCACCTGCATAAAATTTCCAGCAAAAGGGGACAATATTATTATCAAGTTAGACATAGAGAAAGCCTACGACAGACTCGATTGGCAATTTATGATCTGGGTCTTCAGAGCCTTCGGCTTCTCCGAAACCTGGACCAATATGGTGTGGAGATCGATCAACAACTCCTTGTTCTCCACGGTTATTAATGAGCAGGCAGACGGGTTCTTTAAATCCACTCGCAGGGTCAGGCAAGGGGATCCACTATCCTCCACCATCTTCATCATCACGACAGATGCGTTGAACAGAAACCTTAACAAGATGACCAACACCCCCAACTTCCAGCACTACCATACGGCTAGCGGTTGCCCGATCATCACCCACCTGGCCTTCGCTGACGATATCCTTATATTCTCATCCGGAGATACAGGATTGGTGGAAGTCATCTACAATACGCTCCAGATAAACGAAAGGTGCTCCGGGCAGAAGATCAACCCAAAAAAGAGTGTTATCTATAACCACTACAAGATCAAGAGAGAGCAAGCGACTAGCATATCAACCACCACATCATTCCCATCAAGCACCCCCAATTTCTTTACCTCGGGTGCCCCTCGTATACGGGAAATACAACGCCGGGATCTTCGAAAACCTGACCAACCGCATCAGAAAATAGCTCGAGGGTTGGCACAATGCCACCCTATCCCCAGGAGGCAAGATCATCCTCATCAATCACGTCCTCACCTCTATTCCCATCTACACCCTGGCTGCGTGCTCTCCCCCCAAGAAAGTTCTATCCTACATCGAGAGCATCTTTAGCAATTTTCTCTGGGGTCTCAGCGGCGGTCACGAAAAGCACCATTGGGCCAGTTGGGACACCATGGCTCGTCCCACTGGAGAGGGGGGTCTGGGTTTTTCTAAACTTTTCTACATTGTTAACGCCTTCTCGATGAAATTATGGTGGATGCTTCGCACCAGTACGAACTTATGGTCAGGTTCATGAAGGCCAGATACTTCAAGCATATCCACCCGTCCACGGCTAATGCTAACTGCAGATCTTTCGCGGCCTGGCGATGCATCCTTCACAGATGGACCCTCGCCGAACCAGTGATCTTCCTTCTACCCACTCCGACGGCTCCTAGGAACAGCACTATCAAGGACCTATGGACCCTCCAAATAACACCTGGAATTGGAACAAAGTCAGGTCATGGACTGGGTCCGAAGCGACCGATCACATTCGTCGCAGCAGGTTGAGGATCGAAACGGATACAGATAAGCTCGTATGGTCTCCCGACGGTGCTGGCACCTTCTCGGTTAAGTCTGCTAGAAGCGTTATTATGGGCAACGCAGTCCCGCCTCCTACCATTGCCTCATTCTGGCAGACGTGCATCCCCAAGAAGTGGTCTTTCCTTATCTGGAGAGCCATACACAATATCCTCCCCACTGACGACAATCTCAACACCATCGGGTTCAGCCTCGCCTCAGCTTGCACATGCTGCTCTGAGCGTCAATAGAAAACAGCCAACCATATACTTAGTCAGGGGGACCTACCGGTCAAGGTCTGGAGTGCTCTTTCCCAGCGTTACAGATTGTCTCATGGAGGCGACAACTTTCTCCATCTAATGGCCACCTGGGCTTCAGCGTCCCATTGTCACGATCCGCTACCCAAATTGTTGGGCCGGGCCGAGTCATGTCCAGCCTACGCTTGAGATAAAGCGTAGTAAGCTGTTCTAAAGATAACAAGATAAGACTAAAAATATGCTAACAGTTCTATAAGTAAAGAGTCAGAAATGTCCCAAACACAAAAGTCATCTCATATATAAGTATGTCCCAAGTACAAGTTCGAAATGTAAAGCTGGATACAGATCCAGTCACAAAATACATAGTCTAATACATGACTACTCTCAAAAGTCTAAAGTAAATAGACAACTAGACGAGTTTCCCTGCAGGTACATCCTCGTGAGCTAAAGACTGGTTCTCGGCAGTAACTCTATAATATGAATCACAGAGCAACTCCTCCTCAGTAAGAATACCTACAACGTTATCCTGTCAGGACGGGAGCAAGTACTGATTCTAGTAAACCAAATATACGAAATATGAAATGAACAGGAATGTAATAAACTGGAATCATGGCACATCGTAATCTATCATGGCAAGGACACATATGTCATAGAGATAGATGTATATGTAATATTTAAAACTGTAGCAGGTACGTGATCGTCAATAGGTGTACAATGTGCAGGGGCACATAATGAAATGTACTTCCGTACAAGTGATACGACGATAGATGTACATACACACAAATCCGCTTTGAGATAAAGTCTACAGCGCAGTAATCATATAAAATAAAACTTTGCTCGGTAAATACATACGGAGAAGGGGGCATGATCACGTACTCTACTAACAGTTTTCCCATAACCCAGATTCTAATCATGTGAGAGATATATAAAGACTGTTCTAAGCATGGTAGTGACTGAAAATAAATACAATATGTGAAAATTTAACTTGCTACCCCAATGATCAGCATTTAACATGGTTGGAATCGCAATTCATTGTTGTAATAGTATGTAAAGTTTGTAGAAGTACTTGCCTTTAGCAAAGCAAAATAGCGATAAAAATGCTATAGAAGCCTGGTGACTCGTCACTGTAGAAATAACACATAAACTTAGTTTTTATACTAAGTTAAATACTAAGACACTAGTTGCGTGATACGACTTTCTGACTGGACACCTAGCCAAAAGATGACTTTAGCATAGGAGACCAATGTGAGGCGACACAATACTCTAACTAACTTTCTCGGGCCTTTACGATAGTACGGGGTGAGGTCCAATACGTCTATAACTCAAAACAACACGAAACATTGAAAGTCGTAATTATTCAATAAATAAATCAAATTGTACATTGTGTTCCAACAATTTTTGAGATAGACAAAATGCTCAATTTTATAAAAAATAAAGTACCAAAATGATCCTTGTTATTTATAGAAATTTATAATAATTTTTCTGGAATTTATAAACCCTCACAGATATTTATTAAAAATCAGTAAACATATATATACTAAAAATGAGTTCTATTTTCCTATTATTATAAAATACCAAATTTACTTATTAAATGCTGGAAAAATTATAGTAAATTAGCTAAATTAACATAGTATTTAAATACAATTTTTTCCAGATTTTTACAGCAGTTAATATATATATATATATAAATTCAAAAACAGCAAGTAACAGTTTTTGAAAAATAATTAATTAATTATATACTATTTTGTCCATGTATTCGAAATTGAACCGAAGTCCAGATACAGAACCTAGAGCCATGAATCAAGTCTAATATGACTTGTACAGACTCTGAATATATTAGACATAATTGGGCCCAGAAACCCATGCTAGGCTTGGACATCAATTGGTCATAACAAATAAAATACAGGAATTTAAATATAAATAATATATTTTTAAAGTTGTAAAATATGCAAGTTACAAAGTTATATAATAAAATAACTTGTGAAATTTTACATAATAATATTTTGTACAAAGTAGAATTTGAAATACATACATAAATATATAACAACAATATTTATATATATACATATAAATATATATATATATATATATATATATTTTTTTTTTTTTTTTTTTTTTTATATATACTATTATATATATATATATATATATATATATATATATATAATAGTATATATATATATAATATATATATATATACATAAATACATATACATATATACCTACATATATAAATACATATATACATCTATACAATAAAATAAAATAAACCAAACAAAAACAAAAACAAAACAAACAAAACAGGGAAGGGGTGCTCGAACTCGGCCAGGGGGGTCGGATTTTAGTGCGCTCGGGCTGGCCATGGAGTCAGCCCGAGTCATGTGTTAGGGAATGTATTAGGGTTTTATTTAATGGGTTTCAAACCCGATAGCCCAAACTTCGTGTCCTGACAGTTAGGGACACGAAGAACGGCTGAGTCCCAGTGTCCGGGTCGTACACGACACGCACGACTCGTGTTGGACGTATCCAGACTTACCACTACGTTCGTCAGGATACGGCGAGTCACATATGTGAAGACGAGTCGTGTCGGGGAAGGAAAAACAAAGTAACACGTACGTGTCCAAGTCGAGCGGGCTGTTGATGCGGCGACAGGACGGAGGAAGCGTCGGCGTCGCGGCGCTGGAGTGGCGCTGCACTCATCTCGGTGAGACGCGTCGAGTGGTGGTGGTCGCAAGCATCGACGTGGGCTATAGGCGTCGGGCTGGGTAGGAACTGATCTCCGGCGAGGCTGGTCGGTGAAGACGAAGTGAAGGCGGTGATTGGGGCGGCTGTGGTGGTCGTGGGGAGGCTAGGGTTTGGGTTTTGGGGGTCGGGGTAGTTTTATAGGGCTTTAGGGCGGTCGAATTAGGATTTGAATTAGGATTAGGATAGGGTTTTGGACGAGGCTTTGCCGGAGACGATGACAGCGCGGCGGTCGTCGGAGGCAGTTGGATTTAGGGTTTGCAGAAAACCCCCTGAAGATTGTGATATTACATAAAAGCCCACCGCCTTAGCTAATACAAATATCTAATTTGCATAAAGACCCCTGCTATGGTTCTGTGCAAATTTTAATTTGCACAGTCAAACCAATTTTTGCAAAAAGTGATTAAAATAATTAAAAGTATTACAACTTGATATTAAAACAATTTAATTAATTACAAAATAATATATTTTGATTTAAAACTTAATTAAAAATTATTTAAAAATTCTAGAAAAATTTCTAATAATTATTATAAATCATTTTAAAGCTAAATAGGTCATTAACATCTAATTAACACTAACTAAACCAAATTTGAAAAACAGGGGCTGACAAGTCTTTCCTCCTTGAAAAATTTTGCCCTCAAAATTCACAAGGATAGGAAACTCTGCAATCGTTCTAATATAACAAGAAAAGCAAAGAATGACTAAGGTTATTATTAAGACTAACCTCTAGGGTATCAAGCGGGAACGGGTGGTTCCCTCGCAGCTGTTGGGTCAAACAAGTAAGGATATCTCTTCCTCATGTCCGACTCCCTCTTCCAAGTAGATTCACCCGGAGAGTGACGGCTCCAAGCTACTCGTACTAAGGGTATGACTTTGTTCCTCAGCCTCTTCTCCCTCATGTCCAATATTTCTACTGGCTGCTCAGTAACTGTAAGGCTCGATTCGATCTCCAACTCTGAATGATCTAGCACATGGCTGGGGTCCGGAACATATCTTCTCAGCTGAGACACATGAAAGACATCGTGAACTCCTGCTAGGTTGGGTGGAAGTGCAACCCTGTAAGCTACCTCTCCGATCCTACCAAGTATCTCGAACGGCCCGATGTATCTGGGGCTCAACTTGCCTCCTCGTCCGAACCGGATCGTCCCTCTAATAGGTGATATCTTTACTAGCACCATATCTCCGTCGGCGAACTCCATCGGTCTGCGACTAGCATCGGCCCAGTATTTCTGCATGTCTTGAGCGACTCTGAGCCTGTCTCTGATCATCCCGACCTTCTCTGCTCCATCCGTGATCATCTCTGGTCCAAGCATAACTCTGTCCCCAAATCATCCCAAAAGAGCGGCGTACGGCATCGTCGTCCATATAGAGCCTCGAAAGGAGACATACCGATGCTGGCTTGGTAGCTGTTGTTGTATGAAAACTCTACTAAGTGTAGATGGCTCTCCCATGATCTGTCAAAGTCCAGCACACAAGTCCTCAGCATGTCCTCCAGCGTCTGTATCGTCCTCTCGGGCTGCCCATCTGTCTGCGAATGGTATGCCGTACTGAACTTGAGCCGACTGCCCAACTCCTTCTGCATGCTCCTCCAGTAGTGGGACGTAAATCCATTGTCTCGATCCGACACGATGCTCTCTGGTACTCCGTGCAAGTGAACTATCTGCTGCATGTATAGCTCTGCCAACTTCTCGGTGGAAAGCCCCACCTTGAAGGATATGAAGTGCGCACACTTCGTCAGTCTGCCCACGATGACCGAAATGGCATCCTTTCCTCCTTGGAAATGAGGAAGCCCTGAGACGAAGTCCATCGTAATGTGTTTCCACTTCCACTCGGGAATGGATAATGGCTGCAATAGAACAGCTGGCCTCTGGCGCTCCGCCTTGACCTGTTGGCAAACTAGGTATCTCGAAATAAAATGTGATACATCTCTCTTCATCCCGTGCCCCCAAAGATGTTCCCGCAAGTCACGGTACATCTTGTTGGCACCAGGAAGAATAGAATATCTCGATCGATGCACCTCCTGCAAGACTGTCTCTATCAACTCTCCCTTCGGCACGCACAACCGGCTGCCAAGCCTCAAGGATCCATCCTCTGCTATGGTGAAGTCATCAAGCAATCCAGTTAAAGCTTGGGCTCGAAGTCTGCGAAGGCTCTCATCTGTAGACTGTGCCTCCTTGATCTGCTCCATCAAACCTGACTGAATGTCAAGTGCCATCATCTATATCACTGATCCTGGCTGAACTATCTCGATACCGAGCTTCTCCAGATCTTTCCGTAAATGCCGATGTATCATCAGATACCATGCCATCGGATGCCTGCTTAGCGCATCCGCCACCACATTTGCCTTTCCGGGGTGATACTGTAAATCGATGTCGAAGTCCTTCATCAACTCCAACCATCGTCTTTGCCTCATGTTCAGCTCTTTCTGCGTGAACATATACTTCAAGCTCTTATGGTCAATAAAGATTTCCACACGCTCTCCGTATAAGTAATGTTTCCATAACTTGAGTGCAAAGATCACCGCAACTAACTCTAGGTCATGGGTAGGATAGTTTCGCTCATGAGTCCGTAATTGCCTAGATACATAAGCAATCACTTTCCTATGCTGTTGTAGGACACATCCTAGCCCCTTTCCCGAAGCATCACTATATATAGTGAAACCTCCAGATCCTGAAGGTAATGTCAGAACTGGAGCGGTCGTCAGTCTCCTCTTCAGCTCCTCAAATGCTTCCTGACAGTCCTCTGACCAGATGTACTATGTATCCTTCCGCGTCATCTTCGTCATGGGTTCATCTATCCTAGCAAAGTCCTGGATGAACTTCCTATAATAGCCTGCTAAACCCAGAAAGCTCCTAATCTCTGAAACTGACGTCGGAGCCTTCCATGTCTCAACGACAGCAATCTTCCTGGGATCTACCGAGATCCCCTCTCTAGTAACTATATGACCGAGAAACTCCACTCGGTCTAAAAAGAACTCGCACTTCGATAATTTGGCAAACAACCTCTCCTGTCTAAGAATCCCCAAAACTGTCCGTAAGTGCTCTGCGTGCTCCTCCGACGTCTTCGAGTATATCAGTATATCGTCGATAAATACTACGATGAACTTATCCAGATACTGGTGAAATGTCTTATTCATCAAATTCATAAAGACAGCTGGCGTATTTGTGAGACCAAATGGCATCACCAGAAACTTGTACTGCCCGTACTTTGTGTTGAACGCCGTCTTCTGGATGTCTGCAGCCCTGACTTTCACCTGGTGGTACCCGGATATCAAATCTATCCTAGAAAACACCTTCGTCCCACTCAACTGGTCGAACAAATCATCTATCCTGGACAGAGGATATTTGTTCTTAATGGTGATGGTATTCAACGCCCGGCAGTCAATACATAACCGAACTGTACCATCCTTCTTCGGCACAAAAAGCACTGGCGCTCCCCATGGAGAAGCACTAGATCGAATGAAACCCTTTTTCAATAAGTCATCAATCTGCTCCTTCATCTCTACGGCCTCCTTGGGGTTCACTCTATAGCAAGCCCGGGATACTGGTAATGAACCCGGTACTAAATCTATAGTGAACTCCACATCTTTGTCAGGCAGAAGTCCTGGAAGATCCTCTGGAAATACATCTATAAACTCCCTAATGATAGGGTGTGGCGGTGCTATCTCCCCAACAGTCGCACATCAGTTCGGCTCTAGGCTAATCTCCAACCCTGACCTCCTGACACTGAATGGTGCCGTGCCCGGGGGACTGAACAGAATACTACCCTCATGACAGTCTATGGCTGCATGGGCATAGCTAAGCCAGTCCATCCCCAATATGATATTATACCCGAGGAGTGGCATCACAAAGAATCGTCCCCTAAACTCTCTTCCAGCTATAGTAATAGAGCATCTATAGATAGCTCTAATGGGCACTGGTCCGTCTCCCATTATTACTCTACTCATCTCCTCGGTAGGTGTAGCTACTAAGTGGTGTTTATACAAAAACTCTAATGACAGAAAGCTATGAGATGCACTAGAATCAAACAAGCATAGAGCTAGAAAAGTATGCAAATAAACATGACCTGTAATGACGTCAGCCAAATAATCTGGCTCCAAAACCTGTTCCGGCTCCGGCTCAAGAGCCAGACTATAAGTCTTCCCCTGGGGTCCCTTCTGCTGCTGCAGATGTTGCCTAAACCTCTGCTGCTGTGTCGAAAGCGGCGGTCCCCTAGACGGTGGTCTGGCACCTGGTACCCTGGCTATTGGGCACTCCCGAAGCTGGTGGGTGGCAGACTCGCAAGCTAAGCACTGCTTCAACCTCTTTCTGCAGACGGAGTAATCATGCCCTGGTCTTCGACAAAATATATATAGAGCTTCCTTCTGCGGCTGAGGTCCCGGGGCTCTAACTGGTGGGGTTGGGTGATGTGATGTAGGGGGACGGTAAGTCTGCTGGTGTGGCGTCTGTGCTCTCGGCTGGAAAGTCTGACGCTTAGACGGTCCCTCGAGGTGTACAGAAGCCGGCCTCTTACAAGACAGAAGGCGCTCCTCTATGCTCCGGGCCAACTCTAGGCTCTGGTAGTAGTCAGTCGTACCGTTCGCCACTATAAGAATACCAATGTCTGGAACTAGACCATGGCAAAACCTACGCGTCATCTCCTCTGGATCTGCAACTAGACTAGGAGCGAAACGGCTCAAACGACTAAACTCCGCTGCATACTCGTCAACAGAACGGTTCCCCTGCTGGATGTTCTGGAATTGTAGCTCCATGGCTACCCTAGCGGTGGTCGAGAAGAATTTCTTCTTGAACTGGGTCTTGAACTGATCCCAAGTGGCCTTTCCTCTCGCGAATAGCGGCTCATTCCTGAACCAAACTTCTGCCAAGTCTATCAGCAGAAATCCCGCTGCCTCGACCTGGAGGTCACCCGGCAACCTAGCTCCAAGCAGCTTCCTCTCTACTGAGTCTAGCCAGTCATCTACTACTCCTATGCCCCAGTCCCTAAGAACTCTTTGGTGATCAGACCCATGAAGTCCTTGATTGTCCCTGCTCTCTGTCGTGGCTCTACAGGTGGTGGGACCACGTTACGCTCCTCAGAACGCTCCATGCTCTGACGGAGTAGGGTGGTCTGCTCCTGATGGGTCGTTAGGAACCCCTGGATCAGAGTGAGCAATTGGTTCCCGTCGAGTGTGACGGAAGCCTGGGTAGGTATAGTGATAGGCGGTGGTAGGAGTATCGGGTCCTGCTGGGACTGTGATGTGGAAGGTGGTGGAGGCATTTGGGTTTGTAGATTTGTGGAGTGGGGGAATATGGTAGGTGGAGGTGGAGGTGTATCGGTCAACTGGTCAACCGACTGGATAGGGAGTGTGCCATTCTCAGGTGTGACATACTGGAAAGAGCGGGTGAGCACCATCTAAAATAAAAAGGATTATAAGGACTCTTTAAAGTAAACAATCATAAATAACAAGAAAATCTAATTTGTAACAACGAACATGTGATGTATTTCCTATGTTACAATCCTAGTAATCCTCTAGATGTTCTAAGCGTCATTCCTAGTGTTATCTAATTACCTTAAGTTCCTAATTGCAGGCAAGCTTGGTACAATGACATAACCAAACAATTTAGTCAGGACCTACATGGGCTACCACTAAAAATATGTCACGATCCGCTACCCAAATTGTTGGGCCGGGCCGAGTCATGTCCAGCCTATGCTTGAGATAAAGCGTAGTAAGCTGTTCTAAAGATAACAAGATAAGACTAAAAATATGCTAACAGTTCTATAAGTAAAGAGTCAGAAATGTCCCAAACACAAAAGTCATTTCATATATAAGTATGTCCCAAGTACAAGTCCGAAATGTAAAGCTGGATACAGGTCCAATCACAAAATACATAGTCTAATACATGACTACTCTCAAAAGTCCAAAGTAAATAGACAACTAGACGAGTTTTCCCGCAGGTACATCCTCGTAAGCTAAAGCCTGGTCCTCGACAGTTACTCCATAATATGAATCACAGAGCAAGTCCTCCTCAGTAAGAATACCTACAACGTTATCCTGTCAGGACGGGAGCAAGTACTGATTCTAGCAAACTAAATATACGAAACATGAAATGAAAATAAACTAGAATCATGGCACATCGTAATCTATCATGGCAAGGACATATATGTCATAGAGACAGATGTATATCTAATATTTAAAACTGTAGCAGGTACGTGATCGTCAATAGGTGTACAATGTACAGGGGCACATAATGAAATGTACTTCCATACAAGTGATACGGCGATAGATGTACATACACACAAATCCGCTTTGAGATAAAGCCTACGGCGCAGTAATCATATAAAATAAAACTTTGCTCGGTAAATACATACGGAGAAGGGGGCATGATCACGTACTCTACTAACAGTTTTCCCATAACCCAAATTCTAATCATGTGAGAGATATATAAAGACTGTTCTAAGCATGGTAGTGACTGAAAATAAATACAACATGTGAAGATTTAACTTGCTATCCCAAGGATCAGCATTTAACATGGTTGGAATCGTAGTTCATTGTTGTATCAGTATGTAAAGTTTGTAGAAGTACTTACCTTTAGCAAAGCAAAGCAGCAATAAAAATGCTATATAAGCGTGGTGACTCGTCACTGTAGAAATAACACATAAACTTATTTTTTATACTAAGTTAAACACTAAGACACTAGTTGCATGATACGACTTTCTGGCTGGATACCTAGCCAAAAGATGACTTTAGTATAGGAGACCAATGTAAGGCGACACAATACTCTAACTAACTTTTTAGGGCCTTTACAATAGTGCTGGGTGAGGTCCAATACGTCTATAACTCAAAACAACACGAAACATTGAAAGTCATAATTATTCAATAAATAAATCAAGTTGTACATTGTGTTCCAACAATTTTTGAGATAGACAAAATGCTCAATTTTATATAAAATAAAGTACCAAAATGATCCTTGTTAATTATAGAAATTTATACTAATTTTTCTGGAATTTGTAAACCCTCATAGATATTTATTAAAAATCAGCAAACATTTATATACTGAAAATGAGTTCTGTTTTCCTATTTTTATAAAATACCAAAATTACTTATTAAATGCTAAAATAATTATAATAAATTAGCTAAATTAACATAGTATTTAGATACAATTTTTTCCAGATTTTTACAGCAGTTAATATATATATAAAAATTCAAAAACTGCAAGTAACAATTTCTGAAAAATAATTAATTAATTATTTACTATTTTGTTCACGTAGTCAAAATTGAACCGAAGTTCAGATACAGGACCCAGAGCCATGAATCAAGTCCAATATGACTTGTACAGACTCTGAATGTATTAGACACAATTGGGCCAAAAAACCCATGCTAGGCTTGGACATCAATTGGTCATAACAAATAAAATACAGGAATTTAAATATAAATAATATATTTTTAAAGTGGTAAAATATGCAAGTCACAAAGTTATATAATAAAATAACTTGTGAAATTTTACATAATAATATTTTGTACAAAGTAGAATTTGAAATACATACATAAATATATAACAACAATATTTATATATATACATATAAATATATATATATATATATATATATATATATATATATATTTAACAAAGACAATTTTATTGAAAACTAAGGTGAGCTCATGAAGAGCAATACAGAGGTGAGCTCATGAAGAGCAATACAGAAGTAGGGCTGGAACAAACAAAAGAAGCCCTTAAAAACATGGAAATGGCAACAACATGTAGAAATACTAAATAAGTGGTGATCGGATTTTAGGGTAACCCAAAATCTGAATGACCGTCTTATTGAAATGTTCGTAATTTTGAGAATCAAAATTGCAAGCATTTCGACAAAACAGTGAGCCGCAGCATTGAGGGGAATGATGGTCCCACTCTATTGAAATTTCAAAATTGAAATTTCAAAAGAAGTCAAACAGTCAAAAGAAAAACTGGGGAGGGCGTGAGGCCCAAGGGTCACTCGGCCCAATGGCGTCGGTGCACTGCCCGATGCGGGCGGTAGACATGAGGATCTCGGCCCCCCCCCCCCCCGCATGCCGAAGAACTGGCGGGAAGACCGAGGAAGGGTGGCCCTGGTCGGAAGAGGGGGCTCCGGTGGGCGTCCGGCCCGGAGGGAGGAGTCCGGGAGGGGAGGGGTGCCTGGGCGGAAGACGGGACCGGGGTTGTCCGGACGAGCGCGAGAGGGAGGACGCCCGGCCGGGCTACCGGGGCAGGAAGGCCTACGCCGGAGAGGAGACACTGATGGGAGGTAGGTGGGGGCCCGATCTCCGGGGGGAGGGGGCGAAGGTCGGTCGTCAGTCGGAGAGAAGGAGAAACGAGGCGACCAGGGGGGAGAAGCACGACAGCGCGCACCGGCGAGGGGAGAGGAGGGAGGGAGCAGGAGGGCTCGACCTCCGGGCGGCCGGTGGCCGAACACCTAGGGAGGGGGATCAACCGACGAGCGACGGAGGGAGCTCCGGAGCTCGTAGCGGGGGGCGGAGGATGAGGGCAACGCCGTCGTCGATGGTGGCCCGCCGACCCACGCCGGGAAGGAGGCCGGAGATCGCTCCAAAGACCACGGCGCGACGGTCTGAGTGGGGAACGAGAACTTGGAAGGCGGCGCGACCACCGAGGCCCACGAGGATGGGGGGCTGAAGCCGGCGACGGGGACGGGACAGAAGCGGCGGGGGCGAGGGCCGGTCCGGGGCCGCTGAGAGAAAGCTCGGGCGTCGGCCACTCTAGAGCGAGGAAAGCTGCCGGCTCCGTGGGGGGCGCGCCGCAATAGGAGGGGCCGGCCACGACAGAGGCACGGCGGGAGGAGGAGGAGACGGACTGGGAGGAGATGCCGACGCCTCAGCTGGGGCGGCTAGGGAAGGAGGCGCCGGAGGCACTCCTGAACCTGAGCCGCCGGAGGGGGTGAGCCCGGCCGCGCGCGCGGAAGGCCACTACGGGGAGGGAGGCGGCAGCGCAGTGGGAGGGGCGGCTGGGGGGGCCGGAGAGGATGGGGCGCAACGGGCTGAGGAGCCGCCGACTGCCTGGCCCGGCCGCGTCGGCGCCGACGAGGATGACGAAGAGGTTTGGGTGGGTAAAAGGAGTGTGGGAAACCCCCCGGCGGAAGGCCGACTAGGGAGGGAGGGGAAACTCCACTGCGGCCATCCAACGGAGGAGAGGTATATATATATATATATATATATATATATATATATATATATATATATATATATATATATATATATATATATATACAAATACTGTTTATATATAACAGTATATATATAATAATATATATATATATATATACATAAATACATATACATATATACATACATATATAAATACATATATACATATATACAATAAAATAAAATAAACAAAACAAAAACAAAAACAAAACAAACAAAACAGGGAAGGGGGCTCGAACTCGTCCAAGGGGGTCGGGTTTTAGTGCGCTCGGGCTGGCCAGGGGGTCAGCCCGAGTCATGTGTTAGGGAATGGGTTAGGGTTTCATTTGTTATGTTTTTAAGTTAATGGGATTCAAACCCGATAGCCCAAACTTCGTGTCCTGACAGTTAGGGACATGAAGAACAGCTGAGTCCCAGTGTCCGGGTCGTGTACGACACGCACGACTCGAGTTGGACATGTCAGACTTACCACTAGGTTCGTCAGGACACGACGAGTCGCATATGTGAAGACGAGTCGTATCGGAGAAGGAAAAACAAAGTGACACGTACGAGTCCAAGTCGAGCGGGCTGTTGATGCGGCGACAGGGTGGAAGAAGCGACGGCGTCGCGGCGCTGGGGTGGCACTGCACTCGTCTCAGTGAGACGCGTCGAGTGGTGGTAGTCGAAGGCTTCGACGTGGGTTGTAGGCGTCGGGCTGGGTAGGGACTGATCTCCGGCGAGGCTGGTCGGGGAAGACAAAGTGAAGGCGGTGATTGGGGTGACTGTGGTGGTCGTGGGGAGGCTAGGGTTGGGTTTTGGGGGTCGAGGTAGTTTTATAGGGCTTTAGGGCGGTCAAATTAGGGTTTAAATTAGGATTAGGGTTAGGGTTTTGGTTTTGGACGAGGGTTTGCCGGAGACGATGACAGCGCGGCGGTCGTCGGGGGCAGTTGGGTTTAGGGTTTGCAGAAAACCCCCTGAAGATTGGAATATTACATAAAAGTCCACCGCCTTAGGTAGTGCAAATATCTAATTTGTATAACAACCCCCGCTCTGGTTCTGTGCAAATTTTAATTTGCACAGTCAAATCGGTTTTTGCAAAAAGTGATTAAAATAATTAAAAGTATTATAACTTGATATTAAAATAATTCAATTAATTACAAAATGATATATTTTGATTTAAAAATTAACTAAAAATCATTTAAAATTTCTAGAAAAATTCCTAATAATTATTATAAATTATTTTAAACCTAAATAAGTCATTAACATCTAATTAACACTAACTAAATCAAATTTGAAAAATAGGGGCTGACACCCATGGCCACTAGATCGTCGCTGCGGCCGCCACGTGGGTTATCTTGAAAAACAGGAACAAGGCGAGATACAAAGGCCATCAGTACAGCGCAGACCAACTAATTTGGGAGACCATTCGTCAATGCAACAAACGGAGACACCCCTGTAGGCAGGGCCTGGAGGACTTTTGGACCTCTCTCCTTTCCTAGGCTTAGCTGTTTTGTTTCTATTTTGCTTCTTCTTTTGTTAGTATACTGTACAGGCTTCGTTTGTGCCTCATGGTATACTTGTAAAGGTTCGGCCTTCTCTGCCTTCTTGAATAAAATGGTATATATATATATATATATATATATATATATATATATATATATATATATATATATATATATACATATATATATATATATATATATATACATATACATATATATATATATATATATATATTACACGGATTGTATATATATTGTAGGGCCTAAAAATCAAGTGGTGCCATGTATTTACTCTTCAACAATCAATTTGTGTCCCAAAAATCAAGCTGCGCCACTGTTATGAAGCCCAGAGATCAAGTTGCGCCACTGCTCAGGTTACGCCATATATCAGACTGCGCTCAGTCATGTTGCACCAAAGTCTATGTGGCGTCTGACATTAATTTCCATTATTGTCTGACAGCACTCACTTAACTGACAGCACAGTGAACAAAGAAAAATCTCTTCGAATCCCTCAAAACGTGCCGCTCGAGGAGATTTAATTGACAGCTGTCTTGCACAGCTTGTGAGTTGCGTCTAGGCGCAACCCAAACAAATTCTTTAATTGTTCCTAGGCGCAATCTGGATGAATTATTCAAAGCTGCCACGTGCCTAGACGCATCCCAAATCAGGCGCAGTTTAACTCATTGACTGAAGCTCGTGCAACCTGATAAAGTTGAGATAACTTACATTCTAAAGCAGGATGACGTGGCGCACATACCACTAATCTCTCAAAACGTTTCCACTATTCTGTACACGACCATGCGCATCTCAATCACATGATGTCACGCGTCTAAATACAGTTAGTACACGATTTTTAACTGAATGAAAGTTGGCGCAACATATGGTTGGCGCAACCCAAAGTGGTGCAAGCCAGCCTCACGTACATTATAATAACTGCTAAAACAGTTATTTCCAGAACTCTATAAATAGAGTTTCCAATCATTTTCAAAGGACACAGAGATCAAGTACTCTTGCAAAATTGCTGCTGCATTCTCCAGAGGCTCTAGTCTTAAAGTTCACATAGTCCAAGGGATAAAGTGATCGTCTTCTGATCAGATTCCTACAGTTGTACTTCCCCAGAATTCAAATTGTACTCGTGTACTCTTTTCTAAAGTATGTAAATAAACTTTTTGTTTTTACAAACAAAATAGTGACTCTGCTGGGGGCGACTTTCTCCTCCGATGAGAAGGTGACAACTCAATGTGACGCTACGTCGATCGGCAAGACGCAGAAGACTCTGGTTGTTCAAGTCAACCAGACAGCCTATGAAGATATGATCAACAAGAAGAGCAACAAGCGCACTATGGCTACCACCAAGAACAAAACTGTGTGGACTCCTAAGTCTTCTACGGTTGCTGTTGCCCTGGCGCAATCTACTTCTGTTGCCAAGGCACAATCTGCCTATGTGGCTCAGGCGCAGTCTGCTTCAACTGCTTGTGCACAGCCCACTCTTCCTGTTCCTGTTGCCCGCGCGCAACTTACTCTCACTGCTGCCCGTGCGCTGTCCACTCTTCCTGCTGACAGGAAGCTATAAGATGCACTAGAATCAAACAAGCATAGAGCTAGAAAAGTATGCAAATAAACATGACCTGTAATTACGTCAGCCAAATAATCTGGCTCCAAAACCTGCTCCGGCTCCGGCTCAAGAGCCAGACTATAAGTCTTCTCCTGGGGTCCCTTCTGCTGCTGCAGATGTTGCCCAAACCTCTGCTGCTGTATCGGAAGCGGCGGTCCTCTAGACGGTGGTCCGGCACCTGGTACCCTGGCTACTGGGCACTCCCGAAGCTGGTGGGTGGCAGACCCGCAAGCTAAGCACTGCTTCAACCTCTTTCTGCAGACGGAGTAATCATGCCCTGGTCTTCGATAAAATATATATAGAGCTCCCTTCTGCGGCTGAGGTCCCGGGGCTCTAACTGGTGGGGTTGGGTGATGTGAAGTGCAACTTGATTGTTGGAGAGTAAATACATGGCGCCACTGCTCAGGTTACGCCATATATCAGACTGCGCTCAGTCATGTTGCACCAAAGTCTATATGGCGTCTGACATTAATTGCCATTATTGTCTGACAGCACTCACTTAACTGACAGCACAGTGAACGAAGAAAATCTCTTCGAATCCCTCAAAACGTGCCGCTCGAGGAGATTTAATTGACAGCTGTCCTGCACAGCTTGTGAGTTGCGCCTAGGCGCAACCCAAACAAATTCTTTAATTGTGCCTAGGTGCAATCTGGATGAATTATTCAAAAGCTGCCACGTGCCTAGGCGCATCCCAAATCAGGCGTAGGTTAACTCATTGACTGAAGCTCGTGCAACCTGATAAAGTTGAGACAACTTACATTCTAAAGCAGGATGATGTGGCGTACATGCCACTAATCTCTCAAAATGTTTCCACTATTCTGTATACGACCATGCGCATCTCAATCACGTGATGTCACGTGTCTAAATACAGTTAGTACACGATTTTTAACTGAATGAAAGTTGGCACAACATATGGTTGGCGCAACCTAAAGTGGTGCAATCCAGCCTCACGCACATCATAATAACTGCTAAAACAGTTATTTCCAGAACTCTATAAGTAGAGTTTTCAATCATTTTTAAAGGACACAGAGATCAAGTACTCTTGCAAAATTGCTGCTGCATTCTCCAGAGGCTCTAGTCTTGAAGTTCACATAGTCCAAGGGATAAAGTGATCGTCTTCTGATCAGATTCCTACAGTTGTACTTCTCCAGAATTTAAATTGTACTCATGTACTCTTTTCTAAAGTATGTAAATAAACTTTTTTTGTTTTTGCAAACAAAATAGTGACTCTGCTGGGGGCGACTTTCTCCTCCGATGAGAAGGTGACAACTCAATGTGATGCTACGTTGATCGGCAAGACGCAGAAGACTCTGGTTGTTCAAGTCAACCAGACAGCCTATGAAGATATGATCAACAAGAAGAGCAACAAGCACACTGTGGCTACAACCAAGAACAAAACTGTGTGGACTCCTAAGTCTTCTACGGTTGCTGTTGCCCTGGCGCAATCTACTTCTGTTGCCAAGGCACAATCTACCTATGTGGCTCAGGCGCAGTCTGCTTCAACTGCTTGTGCACAGCCCACTCTTCATGTTCCTGTTGCCCGTACGCAACTTACTCTCACTTCTGCCCGTGCACTGTCCACTCTTTCTGCTGCCCGTACGCAGTCCACTACTCCCTTTGCTACTAAGGCACAATCTGTTCAGGCTATTGCTAAGGCGCAGTATACTCAGGTTGCTGCCAAGGCGTAACCAGTAGCCTATATTGCTAGGGTGCAACCAGTAGCCCATATTGCTGTGGCACAACCCAAGCAATCAGTTGTTCAGGCGCAGTCTGCTGCTCTGGCGCAACCCAAGGGAACTAGTCTTTTGGCTATTCCTTCCTCCAATTCTCCAGTTCTGAACATGGAGAAACATTGTTCTAGTGCTAAAACTGGACAAAACAAAGGGAAAGGCCCTGTTACACTCCCTCAATTGGTGCAACCTGTACCTAAGATGGTTCTACAATAAAACAGACGGAAACACTTCTTAGATAACCCTCTACAAAATAAAGGAAAGCACTCTTTGGTCTTTTCTCAAACTTTTCTAGTCTATGACTCAGAGGAAGATATGTCAGATTCTATTCCTTTAAACAGAGGTCTTCAGATCTCTGCTATGGGAAGGAATACTGATCAAAGAGGTATCTTGCCTACCCCTATGGGGACTAGTCAAGATCTTCCAACCTTGTAAATTTTAAGATCTAAGCAAGAAAAGTTGATGATATCTCAAATAGAGACACCCGGAGCAGAATTCTCTGATTTACGTGCTTATCTCAATAGGTATCCATTAATATCAACTTCGGTGAAATACAAGAATTTTATGCCAAAGGCCAATCTGTACCAGAAACCAAAGTTTGAAAAGAAGGACCCAATCACTTATGCTAATGAGTTAATTACCTTTTCGTACACTCAGGGAACTAAACATCTGAAGAATAGGAGACATGTTCCTAATATCATTAAGGAATATGTTCCTCCGACTTCTTCTCGTCCTGTAGTGGTAACTGATCTCCGAGAACGTCTTATACAAAGACGAAAGATCACAAGGATGTCTCCTTCACCTCTAAATCACTCTTCAGATCGCCACTGCCTTCATGAAGTGGTTATCAAGTGTTGTTGCCAATCAGCTAGACGATCTGTCTTCGATCGTCTGAACTAGGTTTCAACTCTGAACCTATAATAGAAGATGAAGACGAGCCATTATATGCTTCTGTCAATATGACTTTCCGATGTACTAGGGGTAGGAAACGTCCAAGACGTAATGCGTCCTGTAATTCCAGTCAGAAATACTTAGATCGGATTCATGCATCCAGTGAAGGGGTCTTTCAATATACCCGATCAAGAAATTGAAATTTGTACCAAGGTGTCTTTAATCAAGAAGATCTCCCCATCACTCATCTAAAAGAGGACTCTTTATCTGAGTTTGATGTAGATAGTGAAAGTTCTGAACAAACTATCTTATCAATAGCAGCAAGAGAAGTAAAGGCATATGCCATTACAGAAGATCAAGACACTTTTAGTGCAGCCAATCAAGAACAACGAATTGTTTCACTAGAAGACCAGCTGAAGACCATGGCTGAAATGGTTGCAAGTATGCATACTATAATCGTGGCTCAACATACAGTGCCACCGGTTATAAACCCTGCTACAAATCCAGAGCTTATAACATCTTCTGTACCTGTTAATGTTTGTTTGGGGGTACCATCTCCTCAGGTTGCTTCTGTACCGATTCAAGCAGATCCTAGTTAATCTGGTACTGGGGGTGGTAATTACCATGCTGTTTCTCCTCCTAACAATTCAAACCAACCCACCAATTCACAAACATCAGGAGATGCTAATGAGGCTGTAAAACTCTTACGCACTCAGTTTAAGGCCTTTAAGCAAAAAGATGGTCTACAAAGACTTGGCATAAAACAACCGTATTCTACAGAATAGAAGAAAGTCTCATTCCCTCCTAAATACAAACTTCCAACCATTATTCTATTTGATGGCAGCACTTCTCCAAGTCAGTACATCAATCATTTTGAAGTGATGACTGACCAGTTATAGCTAAATGATGCTCTCCTTACTAGAGTGTTCGTCGGTTGTTTAGCCGACGTAGCATACGACTGGTATCGTAGCTTTCCTGATGGCTACATAACTTTTTTTGCTGGTTTCAAGCAAATGTTCTTGGAACGGTTTTATGAGAGAGTCAATGACATGACGATGTCTGCCCTCATTAAGATTAAGCAAAGGCACAATAAATCTACAGAGAGTTTCATTGAAAGATTCTGCCGAAAGGCACTTAAGATGCCCTTAGAAACTCCATCTGCTGTAACAATAGACAGTTACAAATCAAACTTGTTGCCTATTATCAGTATGTGGACGGGATCTACACAATTCTAAGATTGGCCTTCTTTCATTGTGAGTGCCAAGGCGGCAGAGGTCAGTGCTAAAAAATTCAAGTAGTTAGGAGTTCAAATGACTCATCCTAACCAAGATGAACATCCTACATCCGGCGGTAATATTCACTAGAATAACTGCAAGGGTAAAGAAACTTTGGCTATCAATCTCAAAGGCAAGGATTCATTGGTTGTCAATGTTGCTCAGACAGCACCCACTCCATCAGCACCACCACAGAAAATAACTCATCCAAAAGAAGAGTATTCTTTTGATTGAGACGATACTTTGAGCATCTTTGATTGCTTAATTAAAAGTAATAAACTTCAACTGCCAGAGGAAAAAATGGCCAGAAGAAGTGGGTAAAACTGATCACCCTAAATATTGTGTTTATCACAGATTTATAGGGCATCCAACCAGAGCATGCTACGTGCTTAAAGGCAAAATCCTGGAGATGGTCAACTCTGGAGCAATTACTCTTCAGCAGGATGAGAAGACAGTGACAGCTAATGTTGTTTCTGTATAATTTGGTGATTTCCCACCACAACTTGTGCAAGATGGTGTTGTCCCCATTCCAAGAGCTACTCTCGAGATTGTGAATATCCCACCTCCCCAAAATGAGGGTCTTATTCTACTATCAACTGACAAAGGGGAGATCATATGGATTCCTCCAGATCTGGTAGCAGATTTTGAAATACCTTCCTCTTTCAAGCAAAAGAAGCACTCCAAAACTAAAACCAAGAGCTGCAACATGGTATCCTTTGAACCAGTAGCGAAAGAAGAAATTCTAATTAGCACTAGGTTTGGGAAACCTTATCTTCTGAAATATCCCGAAACTCAAGAAAATTTTGCCCTATCCCCTGATGCTCGTCCTACATCATCTTCTCCTGCTGAGAATATACCATCTATATCCTTGCCGGTGGTGAAACCGACTCCCCCTAAACCGACATCAGCAGACAAAGGAAAATAACCTGCCCGTTTTGACAAAGCATTGAAGAAGTTTTTATCTCTTGGACTTGAAAAACTATATAATTTTGACATATTGGCTCAATTGGCCAATACTCCAGCAAGATTGTCAATCTTTGAACTCTTACGTCTCTCAAAAGAAACTCGAAAGACGTTAAGTGAAGCCCTGATGCAGGCTGACGCTTGTATTACTCTTCTCAAAAAACTTGAAAAGGAGCCAGTCAGCTGTGTATATTGTCATAGTGTATTTGAATTAATGCCCAACATTACTTTTACACAAGATAACATGTTGTTAGAAGACAATCGTCAAGATCGGCCTCTCTATTTTACGGGGTATGTGGACACCATGAAAGTTGATTACATTCTGATTGACCCAGGGTCAACTCTTAGTATCATGCCGAAGTCTTTCCTGGATGCTTTGAAGATCCCAGTGCATAATCTTTCTACAACTATCACTACCATCTTGGGGTTCAATCAAGGAAGAAGTGAACCTTTGGGGATGATACGCCTGAAACTTCAAATTGGCAATCTTCGTACAAAAGGTGACTTTCTATATAATTGACAATCATGGATCATACAATGCTTTGTTAGGAAGGCTATCATCCATGAATACAATATTGTGCCTTCTACTCTCCACCTATATTTTAAATATGTGGATGGTAATGGAGAAGTCCAAAAAGAGGTTGCAGACCTGAATCCTTTCAAAGGAGTTGAAGCGTACTGCAATGACTCTCGTATGTATAAAGAGGAATTCATGAAAGTAGTACTGGCAATGGACACAAATGAAGAACAGAAAGGCATACCAAATGATATTCTGGTGATCCATGTCAAAGGGCGTCTTTCCTGTCCTCAATCTTGTAAACCACTGACTATCTATCTTCCTTTCCACGAGAAGCAGCTTCCTAGTGATAGTCAGGAACAAAAGGAGCTCACCTCTTCTGAGCCGCTTGTAATCGACCTTCGTCGTAAGAAGCCCCCTCCTCATTCTCGTTCTTCTTCTCCTCCTCTTGTCATCAATCCAACTAAGCCTGTTAAGGCTAAAGGTCCTATTGTAAATGATGGTGTAAAAATCAATAAAGCATCTCCTTTGCAGTATACTGATGTCTTTTACTATACTCAATGTTATTTGGATATGCTAGATAGTTTTAAACCACCTACAATAGAAGTCGTATCATCTCTGCAGAATGTGGTATCATTGGATTCAATACAAGAGTCGTACTTCTTAGTACTGTCTCGAAAGAAAGATGAAAGGCCTATATTCTTCAATAAAAGGAAGGAACAAAAAATTATGCTCTATAATGATAATAGAGATGATACAGGAAGGTTACAATTACGTCGTTATAGTCCATAATCTAAAGCAATCATTCGTAAAATGGGCTATGATTTCAGAATAGGCCTCAACAGCGGTAAAGAAAGGCGAACTCCTATTCGTATTTCTGTTCCAAAAGGAAAATCACGACAATACCACAGTAAAACGAAGCGGGGATTAGGTTATGCTTCACCACTTCCAACTCCAGAACCTTTCGAATCTGATGAAGAAGAACGATCTAATTCTTCTAATTCTATCTCATGGGATTTTGATACCAGCATTCATCATGTTCATAGGGTGATAGTATCTTCTAACATGGTGTCTGCCGAATTCTCGAAAGATGATAAAGATGACATTGAAGAAGCTCCTGAAGTAGACCCTTGGGCACAAAGGATGGACAATCAGTGGGAACTTCGTTTTAAATGACGAGAGCCACCTACTGAGGATCAACTAATCCAAATCGATATTGGAGAGAAGGGCGTACCACGACCAATCTTCATTAGCAAAAATCTCCTGGAGGATGATAAACAAGAATTAATTTACCTTATTCATGAATATATTGATGTCTTTGCCTGGAGTTATGAAGATATGCCAGGATTATTTCCTCAAGTCGCAACTCACAAACTTAATATCCTGCCAAATTCTAAGCCAGTCAAACAACAACAACGGTGATTCAAGCCTGAAATAATGGATGCAATTGATGATGAAGTCAAAAAGCTTATAGCTTGCAATTTTATCAGAGAAGAACAACATCCTAACTGGGTAGCCAACGTTGTACCAGTTTTGAAGAAGACCGAAAAGGTTCGGGTTTGCATAGACTTTCAGGATCTCAATGATGCTCGTCCTACAGACGAATTCCCTCTCCCAATTACTGATGTCATGATCGACAATACATGTGGATTCGAATGAATCTCTTTCATGGATGGGATTTCTGGATATAATCAAATCCGAATGAATCCTGAAGATGAAAAACATACTTCATTCCGTACTCCTCGTGTATTATACTGTTATACAGTCATGCCGTTCGGTCTTAAGAATGCAGGTGCAACCTACCAGCGGGCTATGAGTACTATCTTTCCAGATCATTTGTGAAAGACTGTCGAATGATATGTTGACGAGTCATCTAAAGGAAGATCACATTCAAGATTTAAGAACTATTTTCAATCTAATGCGCCAACATCTTTTCCTAGAAAATTGAAGTGACTGTTTATTCATTCATTTTCTTTGACTTATCGCTCATTTGGCAATGTTTGTCTCTTATTTTAAGCAATATAAATTCACGTCCTCTACACCTCTGAATTCCGATTATTTACATCATCAACTTATCATGTCCTTATTACTTCTGATAAAGTTGTCTATTGAAATAACAGTATTGCTAAACTTTAAATTATGCCACGTCCACATTACCTCTGAGCAGATATAATAAATATTGTTATTTTCTAAATAAAAAAATATATCATGTCCAGTACCTCTGAATATATTTTCTATTCTATTACTTTTATCTATAATAAGATATGCAACAAGTAATGGAACCACATAAAAAGTCTTTATTATTTTTTTTGCAAAAGAGTACATTGTAATAAAAGAAAGAGACAACAAAATTTGCTTATTTTACTCTGAAGGATAGGTGATGAGTTCTGCAATTTGTTTCTTCAGAACCATAACTCTTTCGTCACGAGAATCTAACACTCTCTGTCTAGCTTCAACTCTTCCTGATTCAGGATCAAAAGGTTGTAGAGCAGCTGTCTGACGTATTAGCTCTTCATTCTGAAGATGTTCAAATTCTTCTTTCTGATGCTTTAGAGACTCCACTTGAGTAACAGAAACTTGGTACAACTAGTTTTCTTGTTCTAAGCTCTGTTTAACAGTTTGGAGTTCGGTTTGAAGCTGAGCGATTTTAGTCTCTAAACCAGCAGCCTTTTTCTCTTCCTCTGTAGCCTTAGTCTTGTGACTCTCGACAATAACAGCTGCATCAGAGATCTGGATGTCTAACTCGGAGGATTGTCTAGTGAAAGCCAACAAAAATGCTTCAAAATTGGCTTTACTAATTGCTGCTTCTCGAGCCATAGTTTCATATTCCATGTTTACTAATTGCTCGATGTCTCCTCTTTTTATCTCCTTATAAGCTTTAATTGAGCTTTCTAGCTCATCCAAAATATGCTCCAAAAATGTAGCCTGAGCATCGTCTCCTTGGCTTCGGATACCTCCAATAAAAAATGTAGAGGGAGTTCTGATAGTGCTGAAAGGGACATCATCTCTTTCCATCACTCTATAAACTAGAGGCTCCAGAGATGTAAAAAAGACTCTTGTAAAGGAGGCCTCCACAAACTTGCTAGTTGCCATAGCCCCTGGAGTGGCTACTATGTCTGTAGAAGTCTTCATAGTTTCAGCAGATAGAAGTACTTCATCTTGAGCGCTAATATGAAAAGTGCTTCCCTCCCCCGCTATAGTTCCAGTAGGTGCTTCTGCAAATCACATATGTCATTTATATAATACTGAAGGCGCTACGACAAATTGATAATATTTAGAAATTTACCTGAGCTGGGTATATCACGAGGAGTCTCAACAGGTTTGACTGTTTCTGATTTAAGCCCCGACAAAGTCTATGTAGACATAGCTTGACTACTGCCTACTCCTGATTCAGTCTGAAGTGGCAGTGTTATTGGAGTTTGAACTATTAATCTTGCGGCCACTCCAGATGTCTCAGGTTTCTCTATAGGTTTATCGATTTCAGGAGGATTGATCTGTTCGTCGTCGACGAGCACATTCTCATCATCTTCAGCAGTTGAAGGCTCTTCATCAGCTGTGTGATCCTGAAGTGATGGTGCACTCACTAAAGCTTGTTTTTCTTTAGTGATGCTGTTCCAATCATCATCATATGCTCTATCACCAAAGTCACATTCAGCCAAAGCTTCAATTATCGCATCTCCAGAATGGATAGAGTCTTGATCTTGTGGAGGCAAATCATGTTTTGGAGAAGCGGCTTCTGAACTTATAGGAGTCAGAGATGGAACTGTTATCCCCGCAGTAACAAGTATATTTGCGGGGATACATACAGTTCTAGTCTCTAAACTTGAAGCATCAACGGTGGTGGTAAAAGGCTGGACATCTGCTGAAGTAAGCAATGCAAACAAAAAATTAATATACATTTTAAACAGAAAAAATTGACATATTAAAGTATCATAATTTTGGTATTACCATCTTGAAATGGTATATCTTCGGTGATTACCAACTTTCTCCTGACCTCTCTGTGAGAAGATGTAACCAGCTCTGTAACAGTAACAGTGCGATCACTCTCTGGATCGATCAAAAAAGTGGATGTACCTCCTTCTATAATCTCCCCCTGCTTCTGAATAGAAGAAGGAGTAATATTATTCTCTCCAGAGGAAGAACTGAGAAGCAGCTGTCTTGATTGAGAACGTGTTGTTTTCGTCATCGTTGGTTCATTGATAATTAATGTTGTCGGTCTCTTCTTCCCTAAAGCCCTTGGAGAATCGGGTCCATTATCTTGCTGAGGAGGTGCTGTTGTCTCCTTAGTCTTTCTCTTCTTTAAACCCTTAATAGGGGATTTCTCTTTCCTGACCTTTATAGACACATCCAGAGGATCTTGGACCTGATCAGTATAGTTCATTAAAATTGATGCTTCCAATGGTGCATCCGTAGGATCATTGTCTTCTGTGTCCCGAAAAGAGTGAGCAGTATGTTTTTCTTGCTTTTATCTCTTTTTAGTTTAAAAACTGTGTACACGGTTGAAGTTTTCAGCAAATATGTTTGCTGAAGTATAGAAGTTTGCGTATGTATATAACATACGCGGGCCTTGTGGAAGATCAGAGGGCATGGAGAACATAGCTTTGGTGCCTCCAGTGTTGTAATAGTTCCATGCCCTAGCCCTGTCAATAAGGTAACCCTTGGCCTGCAGGCACGTGGTAGCATTACCTACATGAAGTTGGTCATATCCGAACTGCCGTGCAAATCTACTCGGCAAGTATGGTTCTAGGTAGCATTCCTCTTCAAATTTATAGACTAGATGAGAGGGACGAATCGCTTACAGCCACGAAAAGGTTGTTTGACTTAAATGGAGAGATTCCACAGTCAAGTCCATCATCTCTGCAGGCATAGCTTAATATCCGTGAGGAGGCCCGATGCACTGAAAATTCCATCCTGACCCTCGATTCAAAGCAAATCTACATTCTGAAAGAGCTGTATATTGCCAATGAGCATTAGAAAAGCGTCTGATGAAGTCTCCATCAACAGTTCCCATATCAGGGTTCATCAGGCAAGGATGGTGGAGTAGTAGCCATCCGAACAGGTAGCTGTATGGTATTTCAGTACGAGGGAAATCATGCCTCGCTGTATTATCTTTCAACATAGTCTGTACAAAAGAACACAGTCCTATGTTCAGGCTGCAAGTCATAGCCGATAAAAGATCCATCTTATATCCGAAGACAAGATGTGTTGTAGCAAACAATACACCTCGATGGAATCGGTCAACTGTACTGGCTCCCGAAACTATAAAGCACCGTAGCTATAAAGATAGAAAAGCCGCTAACTGGGCTTCTGGAGGCATAGGTCTGTAACCCTGTCTAAGGTAGCTCTGGAGAGTGTTGCCGGCCTTGAATGGAGGTAAATCTTCATCCAGCGTAACATCTCTGTGGTCATATTTCTCCATCAAATATTGTATATCGCTCCTATCGAACGGTTCAAACAAACGAGGAGCATACACTTGATTTTCCAGTGGCTTGTCCTCTCGTGCATGACCTAAGAAAAGGTACGGCATCCATTTGGTGGTGTAATAAGTCCCTGCAGTTGCACTTTTGTAATAAAGCGAGTATATCTTATAATGACACAGTAGTTCTTCGAAAACTGTGACCATTTGAGGGTTCTTCTTTGCCATGGCATCTAATTCATCGTTGTTAGGCACATATTCTTCATAGGGATTATCACCGATTGGTAGACGAGACAGATACTCCATCTCATGAAGAGCGAACCCCATTTCTCCATGGAGAGTCATGAAAGTCCCGGTACTTTCATTGTATCTCTTTATCAGAGCCAAAAACATGTGTACGTTTGGGCGAATGCCATATACTGTAGTACAGATGGCATTGTAGAGACCTAAATTGAGGAGCTGGTCCTTGAATTCCTCCAAAATCTAGATACACAAACTGCTCCATCGCTTTATGTCTGGGTTGACCAAACCTGTCATACGCATACCGCGGTCTGGATATCTTCCTTCGGCTTTTGTAAAGGTATTGGCAAAGATAGGTATTCTGACCGGGAGAAGCAGGGAAGAATCCTCGGGAGGGATGCAGCTTGGTCTCAAACCTCTTAAATGTGTGCTATACTTTTCAGAGGTACGATAATAAAGGTCCATATTCTTTGGACCCAATTTATAAAAGATCCTGCCAACCCTCGCTTGCTGAATAGGAGTCAGATCTCAAGACATCCTTCTGGGATAACTGGCAAAAGCGTATTGGAATAAAGCCATAGATCTTGATATCTCTGTGAGATATATGGCTTTGTCCTCCTTGGTGAAAATTCTCTACTTTTTTTTGGTCTTCGGCTGGAAGGTCCTTTTGATAGCATCCCCAAACAGAAAGGCAGGTTTCTTATGGACCACAGTGTATAGTGGCTCTCGTTCATTAAGTTCAACAGAGTCTGGTTCTTTTGAGCCACGAGAAGAGCTCTCCTTGCTTCGGGACCATCATACTGAGGGAATTTGACATGAGACAAATTCTTCCTGTACTCCGGGACATTAAATGCTGAAGCAAACCTTTCAGCATTAGGGTCTTCCCTAAGATCAACTGCAAAGAAATACATGAACAAGGAAGTTAGAGGCAACAAGAATGTGCAAACTTTATAGAGAGTAAAAAACAAAATTAAGTTGAGCAAACAATTAAGTTTTGCGACATCTTAGTTTGCGCAATGATCGAGTTGCACCACAACTTATGTTGCACGACAACTTGAGTTGTGCCACATATTGTGTTGCGTGAAACTTAAGTTGTGCCACATCTCAGGGTGCGCCACATACGTGCCTCAAAACTTAGTTATACAATATTTTTGATTGCATAAAAAGTTAAGTTATGCAACAGTACGCACAACACAGTTCGTAAAAATGAACAGTGCTTAAATTGAAGCAACCACACCCTAAGAAGGGGTAGCACAAAGTTCGTGATGTGCCACACTCTAAAAAGAGTGGTGTAAGTCAATATGAAGACCGAACATGTTTTAGTGAATGTCCTTAATCACCTTCCAGTGCTGGGTTGGCCGTCGCTCATCGAGAGGAAGGCGGCGCATACTGTGGTGCACGAACCGACAAGATATGGGTTGATGAGGCAGCGCCTTTCCTTTTGTTGGCGACAGTCTTCTTGGGGGCTATTACGACGAGGAGATGGTCAGAAAGAAGAAGACAAGAGCTCGAAGAATTCTATCAGAGGATTAAAAGTAGAAGTAAAGAGTTCAAGTCGGCTAATCAAAGGTTATTTATAACCTAAAAGACTGAATCCTAACAGTCACCGTAAATTGTGCATAGAAAATCATAATAGTTTACAACAAATTGTACGAGATAGGCGCAACTTGACTCAGTCTTTATTATAATTCAAAGTATTTTAAAACTTTGAAGTGTTCTTAAGTTTCAAAAACTTTGAAGGGGGTCTTGTAGGGCCTAAAAATCAGGTGGCGCCATGTATTTACTATTCAACAATCAAGTTGTGCCCCAAAAATCAAGTTGCGCTACTGTTATGAAGCCCAGAGATCAAGCTGCGCCACTGCACTGGTTGCGCCATATATCAGACTGCGCTCAGTCATGTTGCGCTAAAGTCTACATGGTGACTGACATTAATTGCCATCATTGCCTGACAGCAATGACAACTGATAGCACAGTGAACGAAGAAAATCTCTTCGAATCCCTCAAAACATGCCGCTCGAGTAGATTTAATTGACAATTGTCCTGCACAGCTTGTGAGTTGCGCCTAGGCACAACCCGAACAAATTCTTTAATTGTGCATAGACGCAATCTGGATGAATTATTTAAAAGCTGCCACGTGTCTAGGAGCAACCCAAATCAGGCACAGTTTGACTCATTGACTGAAGCTCGCATAACCTGATGAAGTTGAGACAACTTACATTCTAAAGCAGGATGACGTGACGCACATGCCACTAATCTCTCAAAATGTGTCGACTATTCTATACACGACCATGCGCATCTCAATCACATGATGCCACGCGTCTAAATACAGTTAGTACACGATTGTTAACTGAATGAAAGTTGGCACAACATATGGTTGGCGCAACCCAAAGTGGCGCAATCTAGCCTCGCGCACATCAGAATAACTGTTAAAACTGTTATTTCCAGAAATCTATAAATAGAGTTTCCAATTATTTTCAAAGGACACAGAGATCAAGTACTCTTGCAAAATTGTTGCTGCATTCTTCAGAGGCTCTAGTCTTCAAGTTCACATAGTCCAAGGGATAAAGTGATCGTCTTCTGATCAGATTTCTACAGTTGTACTTTCCCAGAATTCAAATTATACTCTTGTACTCTTTTCTAAAGTTTGTAAATAAACTTTTTTGTTTTTGCAAACATATATATATATATATATATATATATATATATATATATATATATATATATATATATATATATATATATATATATATATATATATATAAATATATATATATATATATATATATATATATATATTTTTAATATATATATACATATATATATATATATATATATATATATATATATATATATATATATAATATATATATATATATATATATATATATATATAAATATATATATATATATCTTCCCCTAGTCTGCTTCGCCCCGACAGCGCTCAAGAGAATTGCCAGTTGCTTCGGGACCTTGGTAGCCATTGCAGATGAAACACGCAATCTCTACAAAGGTAACTACGCCAAGATTTGTGTAGAGATCGACATATCCTCTGACCCCGCCCAACTGCTATTCAGCTTGAGCTAGGGGGACGGACACACCTCCAGAAGCTCGAGTATTACAATAGCTTTACCTTCTGCAAGGACTGTCAGATTAGAGGCCATCTCACGAAACATTGCTTCAAGGCCCACCCGAAGCTCAAGAAGAGAGCTCCTAAAAAGAACTCATCCCCGAAGATCACACAAATCCCTACCTCAGGCCCTATCCTCCCCTTCTCCAGCTTCCACTCCCACTTCATAGAGAACGACAGCTCCACCAGCCCTCGTGCCCCATCTACGTCGAATAATAGATTGGCACCATACAAGCCACCAGGTATCACCCTACTCAACAGATTTGAGACCCTCAGTTCATCTTCGGCCAAGGAGGACCAGCCAACCCCCTACCCGACGAATCCCAGCCCGATGACGGCGACCAGACCCCAACTGTCGTCGCCTCGGTAGACATAGAGAAGAAACGGTTGGCACTTATTACCCTCCCTACCTAGGTCGACTTTACCTCCTCCTCCCCCCCTGGCCAAGGCCCGACAGTCAACAGGAAGGCATCATCCCCCTCAACAAATTCAAGATACACAACTCATCTCAGGTCACGGATGATCAGGCTAACCGCCCTCCAGACAAGTCCTCTCTCGATGAAGGTGAGGAGAATGTCGTTACTTCAGCTGTAGTAGCCTCAGATCTTCCTAGGGAGAACAAGTTGACGCTGGATACCCATCCCGTCCCGGCTATCTCACCCTCATCCCTCCACCCGGCCAAGGTCATACAATCGTTAGGCCTAGAATATGAGGCGAGGATCCGTCAGGCCCGGAAGGTAGGCTTCCTGAACCCAAACAACCCCCTAAGTGCTCTAGCCGAGATTAAGACAGAACTCGTCAACCCCCCGGAGGACGACACTGGATGCGAGGTCCCGAACCTACGAGCTATGATGGCAGGAACCTCAGCAGCTATCCTAAGAGTCCCAAAAACTCAACAAAACAAGAAGAAAAAGAAATAAGCGCAAGAGCTACCGGCCATGACCACCAGGTCTACCATCAATCTCAACCACTCCCCCAATCACATTCCCGCTGATGGTTAACATCCTAGCTTGGAATGTCATAGGGCTGACCAATAAACCCACCATGAGAAGATTAACCTCCCTTATCAAAATCTACCAGATTGACATTATAATCATTATTGAACCCAAAATCCCACAGAGAAAACTCAAATCCATCCAACTTCAGCTCGGTTTACCGAATGCCTTTGCTGGGTGTCTTGACATCTGGATCCTCTTCTCCGACGATTGCCTCTTCGGTACCATCTTTGACCACGACCAGACGCTCTCCTACTGGGTAGAACACCCCTCCCTCCCTTCCCGTTCCTTCATCTACTCTGTTCATGACAGCTGTGACTATGTCAAGCGCAGGCAGCTCTGGAACAACCTTTTGGACTCCCAGAGCTCCTTCAACAGCCACCTATGGCTCTGCATCGGTGATTTTAACATGATCATAAGCTCTGAGGAATAATCGGGAGGTCGCCCTCCCCACCAACCGGCCATGAACGACTTCAACTCCTTCATGTTTCAGGCCAACCTCCATCCCCACCCCTACTCCAGAAACACCTTCACCTGGTACAACATGCAAGAAGGAGCTCAACGCCAGTATTCCTGTCTGGATCGTGCCCTTGTTGACAACTGATGGTCTGATATGAACCTCATATCCAACCTTTCCCACCATAGCTCTACCGAATCAGACCACTCTCCTCTCGATATTGAGGTCAGCAATAATCCCAACCTTATTAAAGAACCATTCAGATTCCTGGACTTCTGGAGACACCACCCTCAATTCTAGAATATTGTTGCTAACGCCTGGAATTCGATAGACAACCCCGACCTCCTTATTAGAATGGTCGTGAAACTCAAAGCGACCAGGAGCGTCCTTACATTATGGAGCAAACTCGCTTTTGGCAACATATTCCAAGAGATTAAGGTGGCGGAGGACGACGTCACTCGTACTGAGATTCGATTCGTAACGGATTGTTCATCTCAGGACCGTACCACGCTCAACCTGACCAAAGCTATCCTCAAATCACGCTTGAAAGTTGAGACAAAATTTTGGAAGCAGAAATCCAGGTTGACCTGGGACATTGAGGGCGACCGTAACTCTGCCTTCTTTCATGCCTGCGTTAGGGGCCACAGGCATCAAATCTCCCTTCACCAAATCTCTGACGAAAACGACACCTTACTCAAAGATTAGCGGAGCATCAAGAAGGCTGCCACCAACTACTACTCCAAACTCTTTACCAAAGACGTAATCATCAAGGATGAGCTCTTCCTGTCTAAGGTTCCTCTCCTTATCGATCAACAGGATAATGATCAACTTTTAATCCCTCCATCTGCGGAAGAAGTTAAGTCTGCGGTCTGGGCCCTAGACGAGCACAGTGCCCCGGGACCGGACGGATTCTCAGGAGTTTTCTTTCGGTCCTATTGGAACATTATTCAGACCGACATAATCGAAGCTGCTATTGCTTTCTTTCAAGGTGCTTCATATCCTAAATCCCTATCTCGAGCCAATCTCATCCTAACCCCAAAAAAGATAACCCGGAGACCTTCAAGATTTTCGTCCGATCAGCCTATGCACCTTCGCCAATAAAAAAATTTCCAAAATTATCGCCATCCGCATGTCCACCATCCTCCCCAAGATTATCTCCGAAGAGCAAAGCAGTTTCGTCCTAGGGCGGAACATCACAGACAATATCTTTCTCGCCCAGGAGATGGTTACATGCATAAAATTCCCTGCGAGGGGGGAGCATCGCTATCATGCTTGACATAGAAAAGGCCTACGATCGCATGGACTGGGAATTCATGATCTGGGTCCTCAAAGCCTTCGGGTTCTCAGAAACCTGGATAGACATCATATATAGATCCATAAGCAACTCTTGGTTCTCCACAGTCATCAATGGGCAAGCAGACGGATTCTTCAAATCTAGCCGCGATGTCCGACAAGGATATCCCCTATCCTCCACCATCTTCATCATAGCCGCCGAAGCCCTCAGGAGAAACCTCAACAGCATGGTCAACAATCCTAGATTCTACCACTTTTATACCACAACGGGCTGCCCCATTATTACTCATCTGGCCTACGCCGACGACGTGCTCATCTTCTCCTCTGGGGACGTCGGATCTGTTGAGGTGGTCTGCGACACCCTAGAAAAATACACCAGATGCTCCGAACAACGAATAAACCGAAATAAAAGTGTCATTTATACCCACCACAAAGCCGACATGAGCCACTCGGCTACCCTCACCAATCTCACCTCCTTTTCCACTGCATACCTTCCGTTCACCTACCTGGGCTGCCCGTTGGTATACGGCAGATCGAATTCGGGCATCTTCGACGGACAAGTTTCGAAGATCAGAAAGAAGATTGAGGGATGGAAGAACGCGACCCTATCTCCAGGCGGCAAGATGATCCTCATTAAGTATGTCTTATCCTCCATCCAGATCTACACCCTGGCGGTCTTCTCTCTGTCTTCGATGGTTCTGTTCTCCCTGGAAGCTCTTTTCAACAGCTTTTTCTAGGGACATCATGACGGCAAGGATAAGCACCACTGGGCCAGCTGGAACTCAATGGCCAAACCAACAGACGAGGGGGGCCTCGGCTTCATCAAATTAACACACATCGTCGATGCCTGCTCTATGAAATTGTGATGGAAGCTCAGATCGCACAACTCTAGCTGGTTGTGGTTCATGAAAGCCAAATACTTCCAACATTCCCACCCAACAACGGCTGTCGCCAACAGTCAATCCTCTGCCTCATGGTGACGTATTCTTCATGGATGTCAGCTTGCTGAACCCCTGATCCGCATGTAACTCGATTGTGGAGATGCGTCACCTTGCTTTGAACGATGGATTGGCAATAGAATCTACCAACTATCCCCGAATGCCCCCATTAGCTGTACGATTCGAGGTCTCTGGGACCCGAATTCGGGTTGGAGATGGGAGCGGATCAGAGGATGGATCGGGCTAGAGGCAAAAACTGACCTAGAAGTCACGGACGTTCGGATCAACGATCTTCCTGACAAATTGATGTGGTCCCCAAACGTCGGAGGTTCATTCTCGATGGCCTCCGCCAGGAGGGTAGTGGAGGGAGGCGGCAGGCCCTCACCTCTGATAGCACAATTCTGGCATTCTTGTATCCCTAATAAATGGTCTTTTCTGATCTGGAGAGCTCATCGCAGGAAGCTGCCGATCGACGATTCCCTAACCACCATCGGCTTCAGTCTCACTTCCAGCTGCCACTGCTGTACCTCTCATAAATCGAAAACTGCGGAACACATCCTACTCTTCGAAGACCTCGCTACCCAGGTCTGGTAAGACCTATCTCATCGATGTAGGAAAAGGCACCAGCCCGGGGGCTTCAACGATCTCCTGGCTCACTAGGGTGACTCCTACGTCCACCAGATCGTCGCAGCCGCTGGCATCTGGGTCCTCTGGAAGAATCAGAACAAATTCAGGTACGAAGGCTGCCAATACAACTCAGCTCAACTGATCCGTGAAGTCCTTCGTCAAATTCTCAAATCCAGGACCCGTTGCTCCCACACCTCGGAGCCATTTTGGCAGGCTTTTCTTTAGCCGTGCTTTCCATGTCCTCTGGGACCGGTCAGGTTTTTAGGTTTTGTCGTTTTTCTGCGCTTGGCACGCTTACTTGTATATGCTTCAGCATTTTGCGCCTGATACATCAATAAAAGTTCTCTTTAAATATATATATATATATATATATATATATATATATATATAGGTTTTGGTATAGGATATTAGCCTATAGATTAGTGAGTTAGTTAGAATTAACCTATAGGCCTAGTTAGGCAAGGTTTGACTAGCAAGTTGACCAAGTTGACCAAAGTCAACTGTGGGTCAAACATAACATAGAATTAAATCAAATGGACTTAAAAGGACTAGTTAACTTAACTTTGACTTAAACATAGAACATTTGACTAGTTGACTTAGGTTTGACCTAGTTTGACTGGAATGGTTGAACAGAGTTGACCAATAGTTGACTTTGACCTAGTTTGACTAGAATAGTTGACCAGAATTAACCAAGAGTTGACTTCGACCTAGAATGGCCTAGAATCATTTAGAATGTATTGTAATTTTTTTTAAATTCATATTAGACACATTGTAACCTGTGTTGCTACAAATAGGACACTGTGTCTCCAGTTTGGATATCTATTCTCATCAGCTGTTCAGGTTATCAGGTGAGTATATTCTCTGACCGTTTCATACTTGCTAGGAATTATATTCTTGTTAAAGACTAATTTACTTGATGCTAACACGATATTATCACGGATTAGTACTATATGGATCGTTATATGAGATTTTATCCCCCTCGGGTGCATCAAATACATCATATCATGTGCTTTTCACGAACATCATGTATTCCTTGGACTCTTATTATTCATGTACACTCATATTCTCTTATGTATTCTCACGATCCATGATCTTCATGTATAAACTATTCATGTACACTCATGTTCTCATGAGCTTCATGTATAAAGCTTCATGTGCAATAACATAACATGTCTAGATCCTTGTGTATTGATTGAGGTATGGGGGAGTAGAAGTGGTCATATAAACAATTCCAAAGTAGGTTGTGGACACACACAAAAAAGAAAAAAAAAATGTTGTCTTTTCTTATTGGTGCAAGGCACCATAAATCGAGTACGCCTGAGAGATCCTGCGCTGAGGATCCCCGAGTACAAAAAGAATTCTGGGGAATGGGACGATGGAGATCGAGCGGCAGTTGCTCCTTTACTCCGTTGACACTCCGATTACAAAAGTTGGAGAAAACCTAAGAAAATTGCTAACTCTCGGCTCACTGGCAAGAAGGGAAGCAATTTGGCTCTTAAAATGCTCTTCGTTCTGTCTATCTTTATAGAGGGGGACGCCCTCTATTTATAGTCGTTTGGCACTGAAACGACTGTTATGCGCCCACAAGTGGAAAATATACTAATTTTACTGTGGGCGCATAACACCCCTTTAGGCGCATAGGGTGTAGGCGCATGGACACTGGATGATTGTGGGTAGATCGTAGGGTTAACGTGTAGTTGACGTGGCCGCATGCTTCGGTGCACGATTGCTCATAGAGACTGACGTGGTCGCATGCTTCGGTGCACGATTGATCGTGGAGTTTGACTGAGTCATAGGGATTTACTGTCTTGAGCGCATAGGTGTGGGAGTAAGTTTATGCGCCCACACTTGGGTGCATGTTTGATCTGCATAAAAACAATGTGGGCATATAGACCCTCTTCGATCATGTGGGACATAGCTCCTTATCGATCATGTGGGCACATAGTCCCTCTTCGACCATGTGGGCGCATAGACTCCCTTTGGTTCTGTGGGCACATAGCCCCCTTTTGGTTATGTGGGTGCATAGCTTCTTTTGTCTTCTTCATATGGGATACATAGTCTTGTATTTTTCATGCTTCTACAAGACCGCCTTCAAAGTTTTTGATACTCGAACGAGTGTCGGAATACTTTGAAAGAAGCATGGGAAAAACTGTCTCCACCAGCTTTATGGACGCATGATAGGAGACCCCTTTGGGCGCATAGGTGTCTGCCAGGCTGTCGAAATATGGTTGTTGAGATCTTCCTTGGAAATCTGAAGCGATAGGCTCCTTTTGGAACGAAATTTGAAAAGGTCCGCTCTTTATGCGTAGTCTGCATCAATAAATAGCAGGCGCATAATCTGCAAAAGATTGTCTCTGCATAGACGCATAGATCGTGTGGGCGCATAGTCCATATGGGAGCATAGGCCATGTGGGCGCATAGCTCCCCGTTCATGCCTATAAGTAGGCCTTGAAGAGAGAGAAATCTCATTCTGTCTTCTTTTTCCTCAGATTTTTTAAAAAGTTTTTTCCTTTAGTCTTTTTCGAGCAATCATGTCTCCCAAGGCTGCTTTAGCTCCCAAGAAGTCTGCAAAAGGCAAGAAGTCTGCAGCAGCTAGTTCTCCTCCTTTGGCAGCGTCTCATCTGGTTCAGGACCCCATCCTGGGTGAGGCGATGTCTCAAAAAATGATGTCTCGAGCGTTAATTTGTGACGCTTGAACTTTTTTCTGCTTGGGCGCATAACCATCGATATGTACCCAAAGAAAACACTTCTTTTGTGAGCGGTCTTATGCGCTCACAGATGCATATGCCTATGTACTTTGTTGTGTTATACGCCTAAGCACTTGGTTGTGTCATGCGCCCACACACTTCGTGTTATGTGCCCACACAGGACATGTGCTTATGAACCCACACAGAACTTGTGCTTATGCACCCACACAGAACTTGTGCTTATGCGCCCATAGGCCCTTTGGGCGCATAACATCAGGGTGCATAGAATTTCTTAGTACTTAGCTCTTTTTTCTGTAGATTCTAAGTCTGACTTTTTTTTATGTCTTCGCAGTTGACATGGTTATCCCGGCTCTTAGTGGGATTCCTCTCAGCTCTGCCCGCCATGCTCTGGATTCAAGCCTTGTCACCGCAATGGTCAAACATGCTCAGGTGAAGATCAGCCATGACCAGCCTTCGGTGTGGGTGATCACTATGCTTGAGCAGGACAAAATATTCTTGAAGTATATGATGAATGTTGAAAAGTTCACACTCGGAGGGGCACGGAGCTTTAAGAGACATATACTTCTTGTTTGGTGACAGCCTGGGATTTGAGAACGACGAGACGATATGTCTAGAAGACCCTCTGGTGGTCAGGTTAAATAACCAAAGGATATGGTTACCATCGATGAAGCATCAATACCCTCTGTCGGCGTTTACTGATCTAGTTGTGCAGAGGCAAATGAAATGGGACATGACCCTTGAACTGCATGGGGTCATTTCTGGCAGGATCCAATTCAACTCTGGTGATCGGAAGAAGGACACTTTCAAGTGTGTCATGGGCTCCACGTCCTACTCTATGAGGGGGCTGCATCCTGGGGCCATAATAAACGATATCCCAACTGATCTTCACCCTTACGCTGCTGAGACTCTCTCCAACCTGATGCTGTCAAAGAAGGAGTCGTATCCGAAAGGGAAGGTACAGATGGAAGGTTGGAGATACTATGTCCCATTCTGGAGCGAACTTACTGAATGGGTGCTCTCGACTTATGAGGCCACCCTAGAAGCTATCGGCTTTTTTTATGCCGTTAGAGCCACCCAATATGGCATAAAGGTTAACTGGCCTATGTTTATCTCATTGGTGGAGTTGTAAAACTATCACATATGTACCTTCTTCACTCCGGGTGGGGAGATAGGTCTGGCTCTTCACGAGATGCAGGCGATATCAAAGCTTCCCTGGGGGACCGAGCCATACGAAGAATATGTTCCGTGTGATGAGGAGCTCCTGGATTTGGAGAGAAAGAACTCCAAGATGATGGAGGTGTACAAAGAATTACTCTGTCACCTCTTCATTTGTCACCAGTTCACAAAGAAGGGTAAGACTGATGGGTCCCTTCCCCATACAAGAGCCTGGACCAACTACATCTTCATCAGAGAAGGAGGAGACGGCCCAGTCTCTTTCTCTACTCGCAAGCCCTCGACAAAATCTGAGATAGAGCAATTGATGACAGATCACGGGGCAGTAGACACTGAAGATAGTGATGATCCCAAAGGAAACTTTGTGGTTTATCATTTCTTCAGGCAGGCCGAGTTCAAGCTGTCGGAAAAGGCTGTGCTAGCAGCTTTTCTGATGACATGGCTCCGTAATGGTGTAGTCCCTGGTGGTTCAGGGTCTATTGAAAGAATAAGTCGGGGTATGATACTTTCGGCTGTAAAGCTGGCCTTTCGATGCCAGCTTACCCTACTTCCTGCGATGGTCTGCGCCATCCAATGAGGCTTGCGACACTTCATTGTTAACGTGGTGACACCCGATGGCAGAAAGTATTTTGTCAGGACTGAATTTCCCTTCATTATCTGATGGGATGGCTGGTACTGTACTGCCCCAGATTAATGAATATCGGGCTGATGGCAGACTCTTTAGCAGGAGATGCCTTTCTTCGAAGATTCAAAGATTCAAAGATACAGATTGGACCATCACAGAGGTATTTGTTTGCAGGAAGGCTTTGAGTTTCCTGCAGAATTATGAATTCTTCAAAGTGGCGCCTCCATCTGGTAGTGGCCGTACAGGAGACACCCTAGTAGATGTGGGAGCACTCACTACTAGCCTTCCTATTGTGGCATTTCGTTGGCTCCAGTCCATCAGGCCTTCCCATCTGGTGCTCAGGAATAGGAACCATAATTTCTTGGAACCTTATCTGTCGAGTCGCTTTGCACGGCAGTTCGGTTACAGCCAACTTATTTTGGACAACCCCAGCCCTCATCTACAGTCGATAGGAAGCCTGATCGATAGGGCACGTACATGGGACTACTACAACGTTGGATGTATGTGGGTAATTTTTACCCTGCCAGAAGATACCTGAAACCCACATGCTCTTTACCGCTGCCAAGTTCTATATTCAGGTCAATACCATTTATTCTCGGTATAACCATGAGCAGAGTTTAATATCGGAGACTAGGCTTGCCCCCACTCTTGCTGATATAGGACGAGTGCGCGCAATGGGGGGTCACAGAAAGGAAGGCACCACACCCTCAGCTGAGCCAGCTGCAGCGCCACAGGAGTGAGTCATTCTTGAGGAGCCTGTTGTTACAGCACCTTAGAGAGAGAATACTGAAGAACCTTTTCCTGATATTCCTCATAAGAGAAAAGCTTCCACTGAGCTGGTTCCACGGTCCAAAAGAAAGAAGGTTGTTGTCTCCCAAGGGAGAAAGAAGGTCACGGACGTGAGCGCCGGCTCGCCTCCTCCCAGAAAATCTTTCCGGCAGACCGAGAGGGGTAGAACGGCGTCGCGGGCCGTTACCATTCGGGAGGTAGATCCCTTCCTAGACTCCATAGCCGTTTTGGTCAAACCGTTAGAAGCTTTCTCACCATTGCATTTGTCCTTTACGCAGGACATTGAAGTCATGACTGCGGTAGGGGCTTCTTTGTCTGAAGAGGTAGACATAACAACAGTGTCCCCTGCTCATCCACAACTAATGGATGAAGGTGGGTCTTCTTCAGTTGTAATGCTTGAGCAAAGGGATAATCAGGACGAAGGTCCAGACCATGATGGTGATCAGAAAGCCAGTCCCTCCTATGACATTTTTTGGGGGGATATGTCTACGATAGAAGCTATGATGAAGGATTTGGATAAAAATCAAGTCCAATCAACTCACCCTCCTCTGGGTATGTCATTCTTGTACTTTTCTTCGGATGAGATTTTTCGACTTTAATTTTGCGTGCAACTTGTGAGGCTGACTTCCATCGTATATTCCCTTGTCGACAAGGAAAGGGAACAAAGCACGGAGGTTGCTCCAGATACCGGGACTAGACAGGAAGCTGCCTTTGGTTCTCCCAGTAAACCGGCATCGCTTACTGAAGAAGTTCTTGATCGGCCCGTTGAGGAGGCCATTATTAAATCTGCTTCGGGTCTAGCTGGGACCGTGGAAGGCGATCAGCCTGATGCTGCTTTTGCTGATGTTGACAGTAAGCGACCTGGGTCTGCTTTCATTTCTCCAGTTCCAGTTGATTCTGAGCCGACAGGAGGTATAAACTTATAACTCCTTCTTTAAGTAAGTTTCTTTTTGTTACTAATATGTATATTGCTTTATTTGTCAAGTTCAGCATCCCCCAAGTAGTTCTCCCTGGGATAGAAGATCCCCATCAAGCTTCATCTCCAACGACCTCTTCTGAAGATGATGGGATGGATCAGAAAGTCATAAGAGCTTTCTACTCCGTTTTAAAAGTAAAGCTTCCTAGAGTTTTGAACCAAAATACCACCTTTGGACCTGTGAAGGCTGTCGCTGAATGACAGGTGACAGCTCTTGAAAGCATTGCTGGCTATAAAGAGCGAGCTAATACTTTAAGGAAGGTCGTGGCTGACCTGGAAAATCAAGTAGCCAAACTCCGAGAGATCAGTCAGCGAAGCCCAATATCATCATTTTTTGAGGAGAATGTGGCTCTGATTACGGCTATTAAGGAGAAGAAAGCTACTTTCCAGGCAAGAAAGGAGGTGCTGGCTAAAGAGATCAGTGAGCTGGCTGATCAGTATGAACAGTTTGATACTACCGGTAGGGCTCGTATTGCCTCAAAGAATAAGTTGGCCATCCAAATCGCTGAAAAGTATAATCAGATTGGGCAGCTTCGCGAAGAGATTGCACAGCTTAAGGCTGAATTGCGAACAGTCGCATCTGAGCAGGAAGACTACGTGGTTCAGGCTATTGCGACTGCCACAACTTCAGACCAATTGAAGGCTCAACTGGTGAAGTTGGAAGAAGAGCATATGAAACTGATTCCTTTCGAGGATGAAGCTGTTCGGCAGGAAGAACCACGTCGTCGTGCCACCGTCAAATCTCAAGCTGAAATCAACGCTCTAAGGGATAGCATCAATCGATTGTGTATCCCTTAAGTCTTCTGTTTGTAACTGTCTGTTTTAGCGGTCAAGGCATTTTTTAATAAAGAATCTTTTGGCTTTCAAAATTCATGAATGAAGCTTGTGAAATATCAGAACTAGAGGTAATATGGATGTAGTAAGGATATTTTTGGTAGGAATTCCACTAGAAAATTTGATGTGGACATATTATCCATTTTATATTCAAGGTTCTTGAATATAGATAATAAGTTGAAAGAAGTTGCTAATAGAGGTAATATGGTCGTAATAGCAGAGAATATTCTATATCTGACCAGAGGTAATATGGACCTGGAAGAATATATAACATTAGGTAGGAGTGGATAATTCAGACGTAATATGCACGTGATTATCCTTGATTAATGCTTTGCTCAGAGGTTATATGGATATGGAAAAATATTTCTTAATTATCCCACTGGGGAAATAATTATCGAAAAATAGTTCATAGATAATATGGACGTGACTTGTTTTCGTCAGACCAAGTTTGTGCAAACTCCAAAACGGAGATAATTCAACTGGAAAATCTTTTTAAGGGACCTATTATCTATGGCGTATTCAAGACTCTTAAAATATGGGTAATAGTTAGATGATTTTTTTTTAATCACATAAACATTGTACTGTATATTTACATGACTAAAACAGGGTATATGTGAACGCTGTTCATGAAGGTTACACATAATATTTCTTTAGGAACTTGTCGTTGATCGGCATCATGAGCAAGTCACCATCAGGTTTGGTTAGTCGATACGCACCGTTAGAATATACTGACTCTATAACGAAAGGACCTTTCCATTTAGGCTAGAATTTTTCTTTTGTCTTATGCGTTATGACCATTGGTCTTCTCACTGCTAAGACCAGATCACCAACATGAAAGATTCTTTCCTTCATATTTTTATTAAAGGCTCTAGAAAGGCGTGCTTGGTATAGCTCAATACGCTGTTGAGCTAATAAGCATTTTTCGTCTAGCGCTTCCAGCTCTTGTAGTCACAGACGGTAACTTTCTTCGGTAGTCAACTCACTGGCTAAGGCTACTCAAAGAGAGAGAATCTGAATTTCTAAGGGAAGAACTACTTCACTCTCATAAACCAGAGAGAATGGTGTACTGTATGTTTGAGTCCGGACCGTTGTACGATAGGCCCAGAGACATTCGTTGAGCTTCTCATTCCAATCGTGCTTGTTTGAAGAAACGGACTTCTTGAGAAGTTTGATGATAGTCTTTTTGAAGGCTTCTACTAACCCATTAACCGCTGGATTATAAGCAGTATAGGTTACATTCTAAATTTGTTCTTATCGTAGAACCGATAGAATGCACGGCTTACGAATTATGGACCATTATCATGGATGATCCTGCGAGGTAGGCCGAAGCGGTAGGTAACGTGATGTTTGATGAAACTGATCACGTTTGACGTCTTTACTTCGGTGAGCGGTATAGCTTTCGCCTATTTGGAGAAGTAATTAGTTATAGCTAGGATAAACCGATGCCCTCTGGAGGATGGCAGGCTGATTGGGCCTATGATGTCCATACCCCAGGCTTCAAAAGGCCAAGATGCCATCGTCGGGTGTAGAAACTCCGAAGGTTGATGAATGAGTTCGGTGTGGAACTGACAAGCCCTACACTTTTTTGCATATTCAATAGCATCTGCTATCATCGTAGGCCATAATAACCCATTCGTCTGAGGCGATCTTGTAATTTGGGGCCTGGTTGATGTGCACCACAAATTTTATCGTGAGCCTCACGGAGTGCATGTTTGGCTTCTGTATCTAATAAACATAATAATAGTAGCCTGTCGTTAGAGCGTCGGTACAACATTTTGGTAGATGTGTCATAGTAAAATCGGAATGATCGCCTTTGGACAGACACTGCTTCGTTTGGGTCCTCAAGAAGGATTCTATAGACGGCGTAGTCTATAGAAGGAAATCTCCAGTCTTTAACGTCGATATTTGTTTCTGTTGTGTAACTGTGATGAATATGCAAGGCATCTTTCACACAGAATAGCTCTCAACCAGACACTGTGATTGAATGCTGAGTATTGGTAGGGACGGTCAAGGAAGCAGCAAGACCGGCTAAAGCATCTGCTTCTATATTCTGTAATCGAGGCACGTGCTCAATAAAGAATCCAGCGAAAGTAGAAGCCAATTCGATTGTCGCCTTGTGATATGGGATGAGATCTTTATGATGAACTTCATAATCCCCTTAGACCTGACTAACTATTAGCCTAGAATCGCCGTAAGGTTCTAGATAGTCAACTCCTAGTTGTTTTGTCAGTTGAAGGACGATCAGTAGGGTATTATATTCGACCACATTGTTAGTACAAGGTTCCATGAGAGAATATGTACTGTGTATAACCAGATGGTCAGGTGAAACAAGCACGATGCCTACTCTGGCCACGATATTTTCCTTAGGTCCTGTTCTTGATGCACCATCAAAGAACATTCGCCAAATAGAAATTTTCTCAATTGCAGTGTTAGACTCTACTACTTCATCCGGGATTTTATCGTAGAGTTTGGAAGATTCTGGCACCGGATGAGCTGCTAAGAAATTAGCTAATGCTTGGCCTTTTACTGTCTTCTGAGGGACGAACAGCATATCGTATAGAGTCAACAGCATTGCCCATATAGCTAAACGGGAATTAAGAGAACGCGGTTTAGTCATGAGTATTCTGAGAGGATTGACTTTAGATATGATGTGGATAGTTTGCCCAGACACATAGTGACGTATCTTCTGGATAGCAAATACCAGTACGAGACATTACTTTTCCACAGGTGTATATCTGTGCTCAGCACCTACCATCGTGCGGCTGAAGTAGTAGATTGCCTGTTCATGGCCGCCTTCATTCTTCTGAGCTAATAGGGCACCAAGGGAATGATCCATTGCACGGACATATAATAAGAAAGGATTTTCCATTATTGGAGCCACCAATACTGGAGGGGCTTGTGAGATACTTCTTGATATCGTCAAATGTGCGTTGATATTATTCAGTACAGACGAAAGATACTCCTTTCTTCATGAGCTGAGTAAATGGTTAACACCTTCCAGAAAGATTTAAAATGAATCGTCGGATGTAGGCTAGCCTTCCTTGAAGTCCGCATAGCTCTTTGAGATTTCTTGGGGGATGCATATCGAGGATAGCTTTCACTTTCTTCGGGTCAAGATGTATGTCCTTTGAAGTGATAACAAAACCAAGGAACTTGTCGCTGGAGACTCCCAGAAAAGACTTGGTTGGATTCATCTTGAGTTGGTGTGCACGCATTAATTCGAACACCATTTTCAAATCATGGAGGTGGTTGCCCTTGAGATGACTTTTAACTACGATATCATCTATGTAGCATTCCATTATTTTGCGCAAATGATCGCAAAAAATTATATTCATAGCTCGCTGGTATGTTACCCCTGTATTTTTTTAATCCGAAGGGCATCACCGTATAGTAGTATACCCCCAACGGTGTTCGAAAAAATGTGTATTTCTTATCGTCAAGGAACATCTTGATCTGGTTATAGTCCGAGAACCCATCCATGAAGGACATCTGCTCGAAGCCGCAAGTATTGTCGATCATTACGTCGGTGATCGATAGAGGAAACTCATCTTTTGGGCATGCAGAGTTCAAATTACGGTAATCGATACAGACTCAAACTTTACTATTCTTTTTCATAACTGGAATAATGTTAGCGACCCAGTCAGGGTGTTGTTCTTCACAAATGAACCCGCTTGAAATAAGCTTCTTGACTTCACTTTCGATGGCCTCCATGATATCTGGTAGGAACCGTCGTTGCTGCTACTTCACTGGCTTAGCTTTGGACGAGATATTTAGACGGTGCATAGCAACTTTAGGGTCCAAGCCTGGCATGTCTTTATAGCTCCATACAAAGACATCAATGTATTCTCTTATAAGCTGTATAAGAGATTTCGTTCTTCGCCAGACAGACTTTTGCTAATGAAGATTGGTTTAAGAGATGATTCATCTCCTAAGTTAACTTGGATGACTTCGTCTTCAGTAGGTGGTTCACGTTGTTCGAAACGTAACTCCCACCTAGTATCCATCTTTTGAGCTTATTGTTCAAGCTCGATCGATTGGACATCGTATACAATTTGGTCAACTGATACCATATTAACGGACAAAGTTGCTTTGAACATGTCTCCAAGGTTGGAGTCTGAATACCAGAGACAGGAATCAGAAGAATGAGAACAACGATCCGCTTTGACGTAGCCTAAACCAACACCATTTTGTTGATAATAGTTCTCGGGTTTGCCGAAAGGAGCAAAATAACGTATTGGCAATCGTCTCCGTTGACCGTAGTTTAGCCCCTGGTCGCTTTTTATATCATATCCCATGTTCTGGATGATATTCTTGGCCTGCCAACTATATCGATAAAGTTGCTTTTTTTCAGAATCATTGTCAGCTTCAGTATTGCGATTGGAAGAAGTAGAGTCCAAAACGAACTTTTTTCACCAATTATTCGACCGAAGATGATCAATTCTTTACCCTTCTTTCTAGCTGGAACGATGAAGTAGTGGATATCTTCTGGCCAAACTTTTTCTCGCAGACGAGGCGTCATGACCGGCATGCAAAGATGTGGTCATATGCCATGCTCTAGAGCGTATATCTTATCTATGTACTGGTTTACAGATTAGTAGACATCGGAGTAATTCAAAGATAAACCTTTACTTAGAAAATATGCAAGTTCTTCTTCAGGGATAACATCATCCACTGAAGGTACATTATTTTGAATATTGATATACTCATTGAGGGGATCATTGTCTGAAATAGGAGCCACAGACTTGGCCAAGTTCGCCACATAGGGTAACTCTTCAGGAATGGGAGGACGGACTTCAGCAGGTTCCATCCGAGTTATTTTGGGGAGAGTGATGGTCAATGGTTTGACCTTATCAGGATTCTTCTTTTTAACCCAGATTGTGAGAGGCTTTGGAGTACTTTTTGGAGTAGTACGTCCTTTGACTCAAAAAATCAAGGGACCATCACTGGTAGATGAACTCGCTTCAGCTTCATCGTCAGTTTCGTTGCCGTCATCCATGGAGGGCTGAGATTGGAAAAGTACCGAATCTCCATAGTAGGTTTTAATACCCTTAAAAGGATCGATATCGACAAACTCCGTCTTCACGATGTCATTGCTGTTGATGCACTTGAAGCACTGGTAAAAGGTAGAAGGAACGATCATGTTCTCGTGTATCCATGGATGTCCTAACAAGACATTGTAGGACACATTGGCGTTGATTATATAGCAAGAAACCTCCGTTTGGAGATCACCAATATGGTACTTGAGACAGATCTTACCCAGCGGGTGGCTTCTTCCAGCATTGAAAGCCATGATAGTTGTATTGGTTGCAGATAACTTGTGCAGAGGGATCCCTAGAATTTGGAATCGACTTCCAGAAATGACGTTGAGGGAGGTAACTGGATCGATATGCATCTGATCCACCTTAATCGCCCCGATATACACTGTATAGTATAGAGGTCTATCATAACGATTATTTTTTAGTAGCATGTCCTCTTGTGAAAAGGTGATGTTGGGCACCACTTCCATAGTGCTGTGACAGTGAGGGCAGGAGACGGGATCTTCAGCGGGGGCTTTGACTTCAGCGAGATAAGAGTCGGCATGTAGTAATGCCTTACTTAAGGATTTTTGTATCTCTTTGGAGAGTCATAATAGATCGAACAAAGACAACCTGGCAGGTGTATTGGCCAGTTGTGCTAGTATGTCAAAGTTGTAAGGCCGATCCATGCCTTCGGGAGTTGGTGCCTTCAGAGACGTGTCAAATCGTGTCTTCTTCTGCTTAGCTTTGTCGGCAGTTGAGAATTTAGATGGACCAGCTTTTGAACTTATGGGGGCAACAAAAGCTTGAGAAGGTATCGCATCTTGTTGTACGGGGTCATAAGTCCGTAGGTAGGCCTTCTCAGATCGCATCTCGCTAGATAGAACTTCGTAAATGGGAGAAGACACCATATGGCATGATTCGTATTTTTTGCCCCTCTTTACTCTGGAAGACACCACCCCCTGCGTCATTTCTTGCACAAGATCTGGATGGACCCACATGATCTCACCACGTTCTATCGTGAGTGGCACCAAGGTTGAGTTGCGAGCTGGCGGCAGGTTGACGACTTCTATTATTGCCTTGGGGATTAGGACTACACCGTCTGGGACTTCTATGGGAGAAAAGTCACCAAATTGAAGAGAGATCATGTTAGAAGATACGACCTTGTTTTCAGTTTCGAGGTTGATCACTTGGCTGTCGAAAAGCTGTTGTATCTTCTTCTTCAGGACGATGTAATACTTGATAGAGTGGTGCACGTACTGATGATAAAGATAGTACTTGGGATCGTTGAGTTAGTTCGCCTCCACAGGATGTCATGGTGGAGGCAGCATCAGTTTATTACCCTTTATCAACGTATGAAAAATGGTAATAACATCATCTTCGTCAAAGGAGAAAGTCTCCTTAGGTTTGTCAGGAGCGCCCTGAGAATTGGAAGCTCCCTTGGAAGTGTCGACCTTTAAGAATTCTTTCCCTTTACCCCCACGGACAGGGATAGTTTGGGGGTGCTTACTTTTGTCTTCAGATTTGGGTGTCTTCAACCCCAGTAATTCCAGATTAGGGACATCATTTTTAGCAGCATCAGCAACCCCGATGAAAGCAGGCCATATATCATACTTATGTATACCCAGACAGAACTTTACTGTAGAAAGGAAGTTATGTCGACAAGTATCCATAAGTTCTGAGTCTGGTATACCGAAGGGCATCTTTAATGCTAGTCGTCTGAAGCGTTCGATGAAAGCAATAACAGACTCAGTCCTCCTTTGCTTGGTCTCGATGAGGGTGGACATACTAACATGCATGCCACTCTCATAAAACCTGTTGAGGAATAACATCTCCAAATCTTTAAAGGAATTAATACAACTGTCAGGCAGACTGCAGAACCATTCAAAAGCTACCCCCTGCAAGGTGCTAATAAATAGCTTTGACAAGAACGGATCGTCCCTTGGTAAGTGTAGAGTCTGCGTGTTGAAGTATGTCATGTGTTGGCAAGGAGAAGTCAACCCGTCAAATGAATTTAGCGTCAGTGGCTTGTAGTTAGGAGGAAAAGTAGCATTCTTCCATTCAGGAGGATAAGGTTGAGATATCCCCATTTTTTGAAGCTCGTCTTTGTGTGAGATGGTATCAAGGCGGGCAACAAGAGAATCAATTGCTTCCTGCTGATTGAGTAGATGTTGAGAAATGGCTGTTGTACGGTTGTCAGACGTCATTGGCGATGGACCACTCCCAGCATTTACGAGATTTGGAGGAGGCACAACGGAATGATACTCCTTTTGTAGTGAAGGAGGATTGTTGCTATGAGCCGGAATAACATGTGCTGAGACGTTCGGTTGAGATGGAGGAACAGCCCCAGCAGTTTGGACTGTCATAATACTGGTAAGCATATCAGTGATCTTGGCAAATGTTGTTTTAAGACTCTCTAGTTGCTTGTTGGTCTGATCACTGGCTTCTTCAGGTCTCTCTCCATCTGCCATATACGTAGATAACATACGAGGATGAATAGAGGAGACAGTACAATTGGTGCTAATTTTGTCTGTCTCTGAGTTAAAAAGACCCTCGTCTTCAAGCAGGAGAGGTAAATAGTCACAGTTAGACTCGAAGATATCATTGTCATCTGAAGGCTACCCCCGGTGTGAAGGTCATCTGCTTCAGATTCTGAAGGAATACTACCCCCAGCTGAAGGATCATCACCCCCCGCTTGGGAGTCCTCGTCGTCTATACGAAATCTCGTCCTTGACCGAGTACCCATATAGACTCCTTCAAATATAACAGCTCACTGGCTATCTATTGGCAGACTTCTTCTTCTTCTGTTCGCAAAACTGAGAGAAAAAATTGGGTTAGTGGTCCACCTTTTTTGATTGAGGCTCCCGTAAGGAGGACCCCATGAAGCCATGTTGGATGAAACACATAGCGACTTTTCATCATCAGAGCGATGCATTCATTGAAACAAGGACTACCTCTGAGGCACTTCCGTTTCTTTGGAACAGCAACAGTTGATGACAATACTGGTGCACGGATGTACACCATGAATTGCAGTATCCTTTCTCGCTTTACGCCTATGATTTATCATGTTGTGTAAATCAGTGGAAGGGAGTTTTGCCTTAAAACCTATGTCATATGCATCGCCAAGTTTTGCATATGAGTTTCTAAGGGGAGTTGGCGCATCCGAACTTAGTTCACGTGCAGGGGCAACCCCCACACCTAAGTTCCGTAATGACCTTGAAGACAGGCCTGTGCTATACGCGGTAGGGTCTATCTTTTAGCTGTGGGCTCATAGACCCTGGAACATGCCCTTGGGCGCATGCTTCCCTGAAGTCCTAGTAGCATGCCTGGCCCTCCTGGATGTGGGCGCATAGAATAGGTCATCAGAGCCTGGACATATAGCCCTGAGCGCATGGCCCTGGGCGCATAGCCTATCAAAGACAGAAGTCCTCTGGCTAGAGTTATGCGCCCACATAATGCCTTGGACCCATGACTCTAGGCGCATGCTTTGGAAAACAGTGTTGTTATCTTCCAGTTTCGCCTTCTTCGTTTGTGAGCCTCGCTGAGTTTGTCCAGAGCGTCGAACACTTCAATTCTTAGCATCGTAGTATTTTCTTTTGCCAAGTTTCGAGTGTTGAACACTCTGTTATTGGTTGCACAAGAGGGAAGTCGCTGGGCTAGTAGAGCCCAAAATGGTATGCGCCTTCTTCATGTCAAAAGCCTCTGTGGCAGAGTTATGCACCCATAGGGGAGCTTCATGCGCCCACGTGGAAGGCCTATGCGCCCACGTGACAGAGTTCTTCGGTTGCATATCTTCTATGACACTGGCAGGATATGCACCACGAGCCTTCGAAAGCCAAGTCTTGCGAGACTTGTTTGGTTTCACTGATTTTGAGAGAGTAGAGCCGTCCCTCGAGAGCATCTCTTCGAACGCCTGCTGATCGACCTTCACGATCAACATCTTCTGATGCTCTCCACTTTATCGGTATCGGATTGCGTCACCACCTTCTCGCCAGAGAAAAAGGTAGTCCCCAATAGAGTCGCCATTTTATGGACACACAAAAAAAATGTTGTCTTTTCTTATTGACACAAGGCACCATAAATCGAGTACGCCTGAGAGATCTTGCGCTAAGGATCCCCGAGTACAAAAAGAATTTTGGGGAATGGGACGATGGAGATCGAGCGCAGTTGCTCCTTTACTCCATTGACTCTTAGATTATAAAAGTGGGAGAAAACCTAAGGAAATTGCTAACTTCCGGCTCACTGGCAAGAAGGGCAGCAATTTGGGTCTTGAAATGCTCTCCGTTCTGTCTGTCTTTGTAGAGGGGGACGCCCTCTATTTATAGTCGTTTGGCACTGATTTTACTGTCGGCACATAACACCCCTTTGGGCGCATAGGGTATAGGCACATGGACACTGGATGATCGTGGGTAGATCGTGGGGTTGATGTGGAGTTGACGTAGCCGCATGCTTCGGTGCACGATTGCTCATGGAGACTGACGTGGCCGCATGCTTCGGTACACAATTGATCGTAGAGTTTGACTGAGTCATAGGGATCTGCTGCCTTGGGTGCATAGAGTGGGAGTAAGTTTATGTGCCCACACTTGGGTGCATGTTTGATCTGTATGAAAACAATATAGGCGCATAGACCCTTTTCGATCATGTGGGCGCATACCTCCTCATCGATCATGTGGACACATAGCCCATCTTCGACCATGCGGGCGCATAGACTCCCTTTGGTTCTGTGGACGCATACCCCCTTTTGGTTATGTGGGCGCATAGCTTCTTTTGTCTTCTTTATGTGGGATACATAGTCTTGTACTTTTCATGCTTCCACATAGGTAATCATATGCAAACTCTGTAGCGTAATCATGTACAAATTCAAGCCTTTCACATAACCATCGTGTGCTCTAAATCACTTAGTCACTTACAGTTCTTACTTTTTTATATTTATATTTCCAGTTTAATATATATCTCTTTTGCTCTGCATGCTTATTTCTTACAGTTTTTATGTACTTTATTCTATAACATGCTTTACATTTCCTGTCATGATATGAACTTTGTGAGAGAGATGTATTCATTCATGTCCTGATTAGACCTGTTGATAAAATTTTATAGGTAACTTGGAGGATCACAGCTAGGCTAGAGGACACTAATAGAGCTTGGAGTAGATGTCTAGAGTTTTATTTATCTTATTTCTTGTTTGTCTTAGAGATGTATTTCATTTTAGATATTAAGATTTTATGTTTGTTAAATACTTGACTTATTTATTTTTGGTTGTATCCCTCTTGGTGGATGTTATTTATTTCATCGTACTGATTATCTACCTCTAGTTTTATGATTGAGAATGTACCCTTCTGAGATTTTCCTCCGTTTGGAGATTATATCATATAGTGTTAGTTGTGATTGTGACCTAGAACAGCGTTCTACCGCCGATACTGTGGCGTAGGCTGGACGTACCCACTTCTCGTGCCCCTACACTGGGTGCGGGTCGTGACACTGGCTTCTGGCACAGCTTGGCTTCTGGTGCAGCTTGGCTTCAGGCACAACCTGCCTTCTGGCGCAACATGGCTTCTAGCGCAACCTCGCTTCTGGCACAACCTCGCTTCTGGCGCAACCTGGCTTCTGGCGCATCCTGGCTTCTGGTGCAACCTGGCTTCTGGTGCAACCAAGCTCCTAGCCTGGCGCAACCTAGCCTGGCACCACTTGTTTCCTGGTACCCCGTGGCACCAATTGTCCCTTGGCACCATTTGTTTCTTGGCACTATTTGTCCCCTGGCACCATTTGTCCCCTGGCACCACAATCATAGTTTTGATCTTTTGGCATATTTTTGTACTTGGATGTTTTTGATATTTTCTTCGACTGAACTAAATTCTTAACATGATTTGATGATCTTGTTTCGTTAGAGAATGATTGTACACCCTATATATACTTGACACTAGCACATGCACTTACTTTTATTTATTCCTTCTCACATGCCATAATATGTCCTTCCTTTCGATTCTTTCTTATATGCTATGATATGTATTGACATGCCTTCCCGGATTTATTGAACTTTGCAGTCTATGCTGTAATGTCTGTTATTCGTATTACGTATTTTAGAATACGTGTACGTATTTTATCTTCTATTGCATGTCTCATTGCTTGGTCTATTGGATATTTTTATTTTCTTGGCCATGGTTCATCTTGGTTCGGTTTGGCTTGAATTGGTTCGACTTGGTTCGGTTGTGAACCAAACCCCCTACCTACTACCACCACTACCATTTATTAACCCATTCTCCTTTCTCTCTCCTCATTACTCTTCTTCTTCCCCACCATTTACTTCTTCACCTACCAGAGAGAGAGAGAGGGAGAGCTTAGGCAAGTGCATCTTGCTTCATGGAGGAACTCAAGATTTATTATTTCATTTTCTTCCTTGCAATATTCTAAGACTCTTTAGTGCTTGACATTTTTAATTTTCATGGCTAAATTCTTGTAGATCTAAGTTTATTGTATTTTCGGATTTCTTGGATTTTGATCTATTTAATCTAGTTATTATTAAGTTCTGATGGTTCCATGTTATAGAGAATTTTGTTCTACCCTATTTTGACCTATAGAAGTTTGGACTTGGACTCTGGATGAAGGATTTATGGAGCTTGGAAGCAAGGCTTCATGGTGTTCTTCTTCTCGAAAATTGGAGAAGAAGAACAGTACTTGACCGTATTTTCATGCGGCAAGTGTTCTTCTCCAGCCGCATGAGACCCTGAGCGCTTCTAGCCGCATGAACATTGATTCCCTGCCGCATGCCCCTTCCGCCGCATGAAATCCAGACCTCAGCCGCATGACTGGGACGAATTCTTGGTCGCATGCGCCTTGTGAACCCAAGCCGCATAGAACCCAGTATTTTTCCAGCCGTATGGCACTGTCCCCACCAGCCACATAAGCCTGGGTAATTTCCAGCCGCATAGGACTTCATGATTCCCAGCCGCATGAGCCTTTCCCATTTAGCCGCATGGAATTATTTTCATTCAGCCGCATGTGCCCTGACCGATTGAGCCGCATGTACCTCTCTCCCTGGCCGTATGGGACTCGGCCCTTCCGCAGCCGCATATGGCCCACTCCTCCGCTAGCCGCATAAGCTCCTGCAGCCGTATGGCGTTGCTTCCCACCGGCCGCATATGTCTCTTTCCCTGCGAGCCGCATGGGCTTCCGATCCCGAGCCGCACAAGACCCAATTTTGGGCCGCATGAACCGCTTCAATCTAGCCGCATGGACTCATTCCTCTGAGCCACATGGCTCCTCCCTGTGCCTTACCCTTGTTATTTATTTATTATTATTATTTTATTATTATTGCTAACACATGTCTTGTGACTCTCAGTATAACTTGGGTCTCTTGATGGAATGCTTGTACTGTGTTATCCTGCACATGTACCATGAACACGATAGTGACCCGCAGTGGTGCACTCTTGACAAGTAACATGACATGATAGTGGCCCGTCGTGGCGCACTCCTGACAAAAAACCTGGCATGATATATCTCGAATAGCTGTTGCGATGGCTAACATGACATGACCTGACATGACAAGTATAAATAACCTGGACACCGTGGGCGCTTGTGCTTGTACAAATGAACTAGTCTTGTCTTGCATCATGTTTATGATGGGACTCCTGAGTACCACGGTCAGGGGTACCTACTGAAATGGACTAAGGCTAATAACTAAAAATACACAGTAGTCATGAAGAGATTTCCTAACTACAGGCAATCCCGTTACCTGGGTGCGCTTTGGATCTGTAGCCTGCCTTCGAGTAGGGCACATTTCCAGCACACTGTCATGTGTTGCACCCTTCAAGCCACTTAAGGGTACATGTGTTTCCTGGACGATGTACCTACCTGAATTCAACCCCTAATATTCGACATGGGTAACCTGGATGGTCTGCAGGACTTGTGGCTATGGAACAATATCGCTGCATCTTGCTAGTAACTAGGCCTGTGATAACCCTAGTTAGTTAAAGTATCAAGCCGTACTTATTGCTTGGCCGTGATTGTTGAATGGAGAATAATCAGTCCAGTCTTGTCTTGATCATGTACAATATTGTTACATGTCCTGATTACTTATATTATCTCACCAATAAATGGTAGGAAACTAAGTTCCGTTCAGATGAAGGGTTACAACCCCGGTCCTTGTTTGGTTTACGGGTTGTAACCTGGTTATCTGAATAGTCCCATGGTTATCTCGTCGTATATCATCCTGATATATTTTTCTTATTTTCCAGTTCTTACTACTTATTATTACTCTGTGCTAATTGTTGGTTTTAGTTCCTAAGTGAAGCTTCCTTTGTGGCACTTGCTCTTTCTGGGATCTGACCCAACTGGTTTTGTATGGCCAGATACCGGAGCAGCTCCATAGGATCTACCGACCTTCCAGCCCGATGGTGACCACCAGGCATAAGTAGGGCAACGAGTGGGTTATTTTGTTCTCCCACTTTATTGTACAAATATTTTTTTGAGGCGTTTAGCCGACGAGCACCTATTTAGCTCGATTGCACTTTACTTAATGTCTGCCTACGGGCTGTAACATGATTGACAGATCCTAGGGTTGATCATGTATGACAAAACTCTTGCTAGTCCTCATATTTTGTAATGACTAGCTTCATGATCAGCTGAATATGTAATGTTTGGGACGCCTTACTATTGTATACTTAGTGATCTTACATCTTGTAACATTTACTTACTTACTTGTGATTGAGACACTAGGCTTGTTCATGACCCTAAGAGACAGTTGGCTTTTAGCTAAACCCTCATATATCTAGACAGTCGTGACCGTATAGCAAGGCGGGATGCACTTCTATATACGTAGCTGGCTATGTCTTCCCCCACTCTCCAGTATTCTGGTTCTGGGGCGTGACATGGTTTAAGTGGTGGCCCAAGCAGGTCTTGTAATTCAAGATATGTGAGGGTTTACCGAATAGATGTCTTAATCAGTACTCGCCATTGATCTGTTCGTATCCTCTGAATCCCTGAAATTCTTGTCCTGATTACATGTTTGTATCGTTGATCTATCTTGGCCCTTCCTTATTGTTCCCTATGTCGTCTTCTTCAGCGGCATAGTACCTGGACCTGCCGATCAGCGAGGCGGAGCATCTCCCGCCGACCAGCAGCAACCTGGAGATCAAGCCCAACATTCCGGAGTAGCCTCCAGAGTCGTGCCTATTGAAGGAGAGCCACCAGTCCAGCCAGTTCATCCTGCAGAGCCTGATGATGGCACTTTGGTGGGTCTCATCAGGACCTTGATAGCTTTCCAAGATCGTCGAGGAGACGTCTTGCACCAAGCAGTGACGGATGCTCTGACCAAAGGAGGTCATCAGGGTAACAGTACGGCCAACAGCTTCAAGCGCTTGAACCCTCCATTCTTTGATGGTAGCAAAGATGTTATTGCTGCGGATGCATGGCTTCAGGACACAGAGGTGATTCTTGAAGCAGCCAGGACTCCAGAGAATGAGAAGGTGGCTGTAGTGCACCTACAGTTATTAGATCTTGTCCGTAGCTGGTGGACGGCGCCGGCCGTTGGATTAGTGGCACCCATTGCTTGGACAGTATTAAGAGAGAGACTCCAGACCAAGTACTTCGATGTTGTAGCTCGATACGATCTACAGACGAGATTCACCAATCTGAAGCAGATGGGCAGGACGGTCGACGGATATGCGGCCGAGTTTTCAAGACTTAGTCGGTTTGCTCCCACCTTGGTGGCGACCGAGTTTGATAGAGCCCAGCGATTCCAGCAGGGGCTTCACTGGAGATTTTATTGGCAGTTGAGCAGTTTGAGCATCAGGCTTTTGATGCATTCTTTAGAGCAGTTATGAGGCATGAGTATACCTCCCAGAGGATCGTGGATAGGGCCGGAGGTCGGAAGAGATCTCACGGCCAGATGAATCAGTCTTCAGCACCAGCCCCGGCAGTTTGGGCTTTGACTATTGGCGCTCCGAGGCGGGTGGCCTCAGTGATGTCGGTTCAATATTCAGCCCCGACGTACCCTCAACAGCAGAAGCAGTAGCCCTCTTCCGCGGTGGGATGTTCTCATTGCGGGAAGATGAGCCATGTGGTAGCAGAATATCGCAGGGTGCAGAGATTGTGCCTGATTTGTGGGGCAGCAGATCATAAGGTTGGATCTTGCCCGAATAGGGGTGGTTCATTATCGTCCAACATTTCTAGTCCTTCGGTAAGAGGACCAGCACTAGTCCAGCAGCAGCAGTATCAGCCTCAGAGGCCCTTGCCGCCTTAGTCCCAAGTATTCCAGCAACAACACCCCCAGCAATATACACAAGCCCAAGCCCTGAGTCAGAACAGACAGCAAGGATTTCAGCAGAGGGGACCAGCACCCTGAGGGCATGGTTAGGCTATGGTGATGACCGTAGAGGAAGGATTGGCACCAGGAGAGATAGTGGCAGGTACTATTCTCGTCAACTCCTTTCCAGCTTCAGCTTTATTTGATTCCGGTGCATCGCATTCATTTATGTCTGCACGATTCGCGACACGGATAGGATTACAGCCCGAGTCATTATCAGTAAGGCTCAATATACTTACTGGTAACAGACTCATAGGAGTAGATAGAGTGTTTTCTTCGTGTCGGATCGTAGTTAGCGCTAGAGAATTCCCCGTCAGAATGATAGAGTTCCCGATAGCCGATTATGATGTGGTCTTAGGGATGGATTGGTTGAGGAACCAATATGCTAGAATAGACTGTCATATTGGCAGGGTTATTTTTAGCATTCCAGGCGAGCCAGAGTTTTCTTTTTCTCGAGGCAAAGTTGAACCTTCTCCTCCAGTATTGCGGATGGCAGTCGCAGCAGTACAGTTACCCCAGATAGTTGAAGAATTTCCAAATGTTTTCCCAGAAGAGCTTCCAGGGATGCCACCAGAGTGGGAGATCTAGTTCACTATTGACTTGATTCCCGGGACAGCTCCAGTATCAGAGAGAGTCTACAGGATGGCGCCGTCAGAATTGGAGATATTGTACAAGATGATTGAAGAACTCAGGACCAAGGGATTCATTCGTACTAATGGATCTCCTTGGGGGTCCCCAATGCTTCTTGTGAAAAAGAAGGATGGTACGTCCAGGTTATGTGTTGATTATCGTACCTTAAACTCAGTGACAATCAAGAACAGATACCCTCTCCCGAGGATAGATGACTTGTTTGATCAATTCAAGGGGGCAGCAATATTCTCGAAGATCAACTTGCGCTCAGGATATCATCAGATCAGAGTCAGAGAGCAGGACATCCTGAAGACAGCTTTTAGATCGAGATATGGGCATTAGGAGTTCCTTGTTATGTTATTTGGAGCAACCAATGCGCCGGCTGTATTCATGGGCCTCATGAATCGCATCTTTATGCCCTACTTAGATCAATTCGTGATTGTGTTCCTAGATGGCATCCTGGTCTACAGCAAGAGTATAGCAGAGCATGAGCAGCATCTCTGAGTGGTTCTTCAGATTCTCAGAGAGCATCAGTTATATGCCAAGTTCAGTAAATGTGAGTTCTGGCTCGATCGCATTTCGTACTTGGGCCATATCATCACCAGAGGAGGAGTAGAAGTGGATCCCCAGAAGATCGTGGCCATTGAGTCATGGCCGGAGCCCAGAACAGTTGCATAAGTTCACAGTTTTTTTTGTTTGGCCGGCTACTACCGGCGATTTGTTTCGGACTTTGCTCTGATCTCAGCGTCATTGACCCAGTTGACCCGCAAGGATGTGACGTTTGCTTGGACAGCAGAATGTCAGGATTCTTTTGAGAAGTTGAAACAAGGCTTGATGACGGCACCTATTCTCACGCTTCCTGATGAAACCGGAGGATTCTCAGTATATTGTGATGCTTCAGGCAGAGGTTTGGGATGTGTTCTGATGCAGCATGGGAAGGTAATAGCTTATGCATCACGACAACTTCGTGATCATGAGAGGAATTACCCAATCCATGACTTGGAGCTGGCAGCAGTAGTGTTTGCACTTAAGTTGTGGAGGCACTACTTGTATGGAGATAGGGTAGAGATTTTTACCAACCACAAGAGCCTGAAGTATGTTTTCATCCAAAAGGATCTTAACATGCGTCAGAGGAGGTGGCTAGAGCTACTTGTGGATTATGATGTCAACCTGCAGTATCATCCTGAGAAGGCCAACGTTGTTGCGGATGCATTGAGCAGGAAAGCCAGAGTTTATTTCCTAACAGCACAACCAGAGCTGTTAGTAAATCTTCAGAAGATGGGTATAGAAGTTGTTCTCCCTTCCAGTGTGGCATTGATGGCCAGTATGCAGGTTCAGTCCACTATAGTCGAGAGGATTCGGATGGCGTAGTCAGCAGATTCCAAGCTTCAGCGACTCAGAGCAGAGTGTGAGGCAGGACGAAGACCAGAGTTAAGCATCCATAAGGATGGTACACTTCGATATGGTAATCGTCTTTGTGTACCCAGTGGAGATATCAGACAGGAGATCATGGCAGAGGCCTACAGTTCTTAGTATTCCATTCATCCCGGTGGTACGAAGATATACCGTGATATTCGTCAGCACTTTTGGTAGAATGGCGTAAAGAGGGAGATAGCCCGGTTTGTCTCTCGGTGTTTGGTCTGCCAATAGATTAAAGCTGAACATCAGAGGCCAGCAGGACTTCTTCAGCCCTTGCCAATTCCAGAATGGAAGTAGGAGCATGTGATCATGGATTTTGTGACTGGATTGCCTGGATCCCCAGCTGGTCGAGATGCTATTTAGGTTATAGTTGACCGGCTCACGAAGGTGACTCACTACCTTCCGTTTAGAGTTGGTCAGTCAACGGCTCAGCTAGCAGAGATGTATCTCAGGCAGATCGTCAGATTTCATAGAGTACCAGTCAGTATCACCTCGGACAGAGATTCAAGATTTATGTCGCACTTTTGGCGTAGCCTGCAGGAGAGTTTGGGAAGTCACATCCAGTTTAGCTCAGCATATCATTCGCAGACAGATGGCCAGTCAGAACGCGCAATCCAGACTCTTGAAGATATGTTACGGTCTTGTACACTCAACTTCGGTGGTTCGTAGGAAGATCACCTGCACCTCGTGGAGTTCTCGTACAACAACACTTTCCAGGCCAGTATCCAGATGGCACCATTCGAGGTACTGTATGGTAGGAAGTGCAGATCCCCACTAGCCTGGGATGACGTTGGAGAAAGGCAGATGCTTGGTCCAGAAATGATTGCTCAGACCGTAGAAATGGTCAGGAGAGTCAGAGATCACCTTCGAGTTGCCCAAGATTGCCAGCATCATTAGGCCGATTCTCATCGGCGCCCTCTTGAGTTTTCTGTCGACGACCATGTATTCCTAAGGATTTTGCCTAACCGTGGCGTTATTCGTTTCGGCGTACGAGAAAAGCTTAGCCCTAGGTATATAGGGCCGTTCGATATTCTGGAGTGAGTAGGAGATATATCCTATCGTCTCGCTCCCCCGCCATCGCTACGTGAGGTGCATGACGTATTCTATGTATCCCAATTGCGACGGTATATCCCGGACCCGAGCCATATCTTGGATCATTCGAAATTGGTTGTTGGTACCAACCTTTCGTATGAGGAGAGGCCCGTGTCTATAATGGACCGGAGAGAGAAGACACTCAAAAACAAGATTATCAAGTTAGTCCGAGTTGCTTGGGGTCATCACTCTTTGGGTGAGTCAACGTGGAAGCGTGAAGATGATATCTGATCGCGATATCCCAACCTGTTAGACTCGTAAGGTATAATGTCCTTCTTATGCCTTACACCCTTAGTTCCTTGCTTGAATGAATGATTGATTGCCTAGTTATAACTTGTTTGTGATTAGTATAGCTTGCTCTTGTCCCTCTAGCCTCTTAATTAAATTCCAAGGATGGAATTCTTTTAAGGTGGGTAGAGTTGTAATGCATGTTGTTCGTATTACGTATTTTGGAATACGTGTACGTATTTTATCTTGTACTGTATGTCTTCTTGCTTGGTCTATTGGGTATTTTTATTTGCTTGGCCAGGGTTCATCTTGGTTCGGTTTGGCTTGAATTAGTTCGGCTTGGTTCGGTTGTGAACCAAACCCCTACCTACCACCGCCACTACCATTTATTAACCCATTCTCCTTTCTCTCTCCTTATTACTCTTCTTCTTCCCTACCATTTACTTCTTCACCTACCAGAGAGAGAGGGGGAGCTTAGGCAAGTGCATCTTGCTTTATGGAGGAACTCAAGATTTAATTTTCCATTTTCTTCCTTGCAACATTCTAAGACTCTTTAGTGCTTGGCATTTTTAATTTCCATGGCTAAATTCTTGTAGATCTAAGTTTATTGTATTTTTGGATTTCTTGGGTTTTGATCTATTTAATCTTGTTATTATTAAGTTTTGATGGTTCCATATTGTAGAGAATTTTGTTCTACCCTATTTTGACCTATGGAAGTTCGGATTTGGACTCTGGATGAAGGATTTATGGAGCTTGGAAGCAAGGCTTCATGGTGTTCTTCTTCTCGAAAATTGGAGAACAAGAACAGTACTTGATCGCATTTTCATGCGACAAGTATTCTTCTCCAGCTGCATGACACCCTGAGCTCTTCTAGCCGCATGAACATTGATTCCTTGTCGCATGCCCCTTCTGCCGCATGAAATCCAGACCACAGTCGCATGACTCGGACGAATTCTTGGCCGCATGAGCCTTGTGAACCTGAGCCGCATAGAACCCAGTATTTTTCCAGCCGCATGGCACTGTCCCCACCAGCCGTATAAGCTGGGTAATTCCCAGCCGCATAGGACTTCATGATTTCCAGCCGCATGAGCCTTTCCTATTTAGTCGCATGGAATTATTTTCATTCAGCCGCATGTGCCCTGACCAATTGAGCCGCATAGACCTCTCTCCCTGGCCGCATGGGGCTCGGCCCTTCCGCAGCCGCATATGGCCCACTCCCCCGCTAGCCGCATAAGCTCCTGCAGCCGCATGGCGTTGCTCCCCACCGGCCGCATATGCCTTTTTCCCTGCGAGCCGCATGGGCTTCCGATCCCGAGCCGCATAAGACCCGATTTTGGGCCGCATGAACCGCTTCAATCTAGCCGCATGGACTCATTCCTCTGAGCCACATGGCTCCTCCCTGTGCCTTACCCTTGTTATTTATTTATTATTATTATTTTATTATTATTGCTAACTCATGTCTTGTGACTCTCAGTATAACTTGGATCTCTTGATGGAATGCTTGTACTGTGTTATCATGTACTTGTACCATAAATACGACAGTGGCCCGTAGTGGTGCACTCTTGACAAGTAACATGACATGATAGTGGCCCGCCGTGGCGCACTCCTGACAAGAAACCTGGCATGATATATCTCGAATAGCTGTTGCGACGGCTAACATGACATGACCTGACATGACAAGTATAAATAACCTGGACACCGTGGGCGCTTGTGCTTGTACAAATGAACTAGTCTTGTCTTGCATCATATTTAGGATGGGACTCCTGAGTACCACGGTCAGGGATACCTACTGAAATGGACTAAGACTAATAACTAGAAATACACAATAGTCATGAAGAGATTTCCCAACTACAGGCAATCCCGTTACGTGGGCGCGCTTGGGATCTGTAGCCTGCCGTCGAATAGGGCACATTTCCAGCACACTGTCATGTGTTGCACCCTTCAAGCCACTTAAGGGTACATGTGTTTCCTGGACGATATACCTATCTGAATTCAACCCCTAATATTCGACCTGGGTAACCTTGATGGTCTGCAGGGCTTGTGGCTGTGGAACAATCTTGCTGCATCTTACTAGTAACTAGGCCTGTGATAACCCTAGTTAGTTAAAGTATCAAGCCGTACTTATTGCTTGGCCGTGATTGTTGAATGGAGAATAATCAGTCCAGTCTTGTCTTGATCATGTACAATATTGTTACATGTCCTGATTACTTATATTATCTCACCAATAAATGGTAGGAAACCAAGTTCCGTTCAGATGAAGGGTTTGTCACTACCATATTTCTAGTTTGAGGGTATTTTTGTTATTTTTGAATTATTTGAATTTAATATATTTTATTAGGAATTTAAAATGATTTATTTGAATTTATGAGAATTTTTAGGTTTTATTTTGGAATTAGTTGAATGATGGTTGACTAGGTTGACTTTGACTAGCATTGACCTTGGAAGACTAACCTAGAAGCTAACCCTAGTTGTGTTTGGACTTGATTAGGTCATGTGACCCTAACCTAACATTAAGTTGATTCTTAATAGGCCATTAGAATTTAAGTTGTAATAGTTAAGTCATAAGCCATGACTTATGGTTGAACCGTTAATTAGCAACTTGGCACATAGGGGCCCAAAGCCCAACCCACTTAGCTAACCCTAACCCTAATTCCTCACTTGGCCGGCCACTAGCATTGGGAATCCTACCTTATAAATACTCTCTTCCATTAGGTCTAGCCTCTTTAGGATAGTTTCATTTGGAAAGAGAGGTATGTACCAACTTCATTAATTCATAGAAAATCCAAATTAATTCCTTTTTTCCCTCAAACAAATTGCAATAGGTTTTAATTTAGGTTTTCTTGCTGTTGGTATATTTTATTCTCAGTTTGATAGCAATTTGGTGAAGTTTGGGGAGAAAGAAGACACCCCCTCTTTGGAGCTTTTTGAGGAGTTGTGACACCAATAGGTAAATCCCTAAAACTCAATGTTAGATGCTATTTTTATTACATATTGACCTAGATCTAAGTGTCCCCTAGATAACCCTAGATTTCTGTAGGATTTTGTGTCCATTTCGTGTCCTAAATGGACACATATCAGCCCACTAGTTAAGGTGCTTGATGAAATACCCCAAAGGAAATTTCGATTTAATTTTTAGAAAGTTTCTGAATAGGAAATTGTGTTTTAGTGTGGCTTACATATTTCTGATGGACTGAGGTGTTTTTAGTGTTGTGTCGATTTGGACACGCGGACACGCGATACAGGCACTGTACACACTGTCCTGCCACTCAGGATGGATTTCTCTGTGGACACGACGACTCGAAACGAACCACTTGACACGTCGCTAGGGGCATTGACTGACACCACGTGTGTCAAGTCTCATGTGTCCCCGTATCGTGTCGAGCGAGCACGAGCTCGTGCACCGACTTTGTACTACATGCGTACAGTCTGTTTTTGAGCACTGATACGGCTCGTTCAGTTAGACATGACGACACGTGGGTGCAAAATAGGGTGACACGTAGGTAGCCCTATGTGTGGCAAACCTAGGTTTGTGAACACGTGTCTTGGTTTGGTCTGTGTCGAGTGCACGACACGTATGCACTTGTGCACGAGACTGTACTGGGTTATTGTCCAGTTTAGTACTGTTTTAGGTTTAATTGATTTGGACACACCGTATCCGGCTATGGTGGGACACAAACTGTATGCTGGACACGAACACACCCTATGTCAGGTTTACCAACCAATAATTTCATAATTTAGTTTGGTTTAATGAATCAATTTTCTAATTTCCTAAAAAATCAATACATATTATATTCTCAGTATTTGTCCAGTTTTCAATTTGGATTTTGGCATTCCTTTTTGCTAGTTTAAATGTTATTAATTACTGTTTAAGTCCCTAATGATGTTCTCCTACATGTTTTCTAACTGTATGCAAATTTTGGAGATGTTTGGTTGAGTTTTTGATTTCGAAATGGGAATGGAAGTGTGGGACTGTTTTTCAAATCAGTAATATATAAACCTGAGATTGTTTTGCTGTATAACCTGAACTGAGTTCACTGGGAATTATAATATGTGGTTTGGCTTCTTAATTCTGAACCTGAGATTGTTGTGGGTTCACCGTTTTCCTGTGCAATGATTTTCTGAGATTTTAGGAAACATACACACACCAATTTATGTCCTATGCCACTATTTTCCCTACCTATATGTACTGTCATTTGGTTCCCTGTTTCACTGTACACAGGTTCAGTCCTTCACACACTCTCAACAGTCCAGTTTTGGACTGAGATGTTAACTCTTCATTGATACACACACACACTTATAGCTAAGTCTCTCTCTCACTCACAGTTCACTCATGTATACACACGCACACACTTGATTCTAAGATTCCTCACATTCTCTCACACACATTGCACACTCATACACACATATTGACACCCTCACTCACTCACATTGCTTGCCTCTACACTAACACACACACACACAGTTGACTAAGGCTCACACATCACTCCTCTTCTATATCCTTCTTCACATTCTATATACCTAATGTATATTTATGCATGTATATATTTATGCATATATACCTAATGTATATTTATGCATGTATATATATATATATTGTAATGTATATAATATGTATGTGTATCTAATATATAAAGTATATTATGTAAATATGTAGGTATCATATATATCATAACATGTGTGTGTGCTAGTATATATGTATTATATATATGTGTGGTATACATATAGGTAGCCTATATGTATATATGTATGTGTTATGTGATTTCCATGTGTAGGCCTAGATGCAATATAGGTTGTGTGATGTTGGTTTTGACTTGTGTTGTATAGGTTGTGTATAGACTTGGTGTACTAGCATAGGCTAGTTTAGCCTTGATTAGACTAGTGTAGACTTGTTTAGACCTAGAATGACTTGTTTGACATAATTTAAACTTGTTGGACCTAGTTTGACCATAGTTGACCTAGTCTGACTTCTAGGGTTGACTAAAGTTGACCAAGAGTTGACTTTGGCCTAGATTGACCTAGATTCATGTAGAATGCATTGTAGTGCATCTTTTTAACATTTTGGACTTGTTATGACTTGTGCTGTTCTAAATAGGAGCCAGACACCACTCCTCGGACAGTACTTTCATCTTGGACACTCAGATACCAGGCGAGTACATTCTCTGATCATTTCATATCCTGTTTAGAATTATTTTCCTGCTTTAAATTACTTTACTTGAGACTGTCACGTTGGTCACACGGATTAGTACTATATGGATCCCTTCTTGAGATGTTATCCCCTCAGGGAGCATCGGATACTACATATTCTGTGCGTTTCACTTACATGGTGTATCACTATGCTTCATGGTTCATTGATCACTTGTGACATGTACTATCATGATCACAGAGTCTTCTTTGAATCACCCATTTATGGGCATTTCCAGATCATCCATTTATGGGCATACCATGTATCACCCCTTGTAGGCCATTACATAGAATCATAACATAACCTGGCTGGATTCTTGTGTATTGATTGGGGGTACGGGGGAGTAGAAGTAGACATGTGAATAATATCCAAGTAGTATCTCATCTGATCACCTCCTTAGTGTCTCATCAGAATCTTATATGCCATTCACAAGTTTATATTGTACTCTGACTCACTAGCCACTGTTAGTTCTCTATTTATAGTAGATATTTCTATTACATTTCTTTTTCTGTTTACATCATGTACTTTTTTTCAGTTCCTGTATCTTATTTTACTGTATGATTATATTTTCTAACCTGCTATGAACTGTTGAGATGTATTGTGCTCGCTCCTGTCCTGACTGGACCTGTTGAAAATATTGCAGAGGACGAGGAGGAGGCCGGTGTGGATACCTTTTACGGTGCTACCTCAGATGAGATGTTGGACCTGGACCAGCAGCAGGTCCCACTAGCAGTGGATGACACACCTCTAGACTAGGATGTTTTCATTTACATTACTCTCTAGATGATTGTATATATTTGATACTTGGGATATGTATTTATCTTAGACACTTAGACTCTCTGTTTGTACTTGTGGATTTTCTTTCCTTTCAGCAGTATTTATCTATCTACCTTCTATCTTATCTTCCTGCCTTAGTTGTGATTGAGTTTACTTTCTGCTATGTCACCCCTATTCGGGGAGTATAAACTGTTTGGCATTATATTGTTAGATGTTGTGACCTAGGACAGCGTTCTACCGCCGACACTGCGGCGTAGGCTGGACGTACCCACTTCTCGTGCCCTTACTCTAGGATGCGGGTCGTGACAGGGTTGCAACCCCGGTCCTTGTTTAGTTTACGGGTTGTAACCTGGTTATCTGAATAGTCCTATGGTTATCTCGTCGTATATCATCCTGATATGTTTTCTTTATTTTCTAGTTCTTACTACTTATTATTACTCTGTGCTAATTGCTGGTTTTAGTTCCTAAGTGAAGCTTCCTTTGTGGCACTTACCCTTTCTGGGATCTGATCCAGCTGGTTTTGTATAGCCAGATACCGAAACAGCTCCAGAGGATCTATCTACCTTCCAGCCCGATGGTGACCACCAGGCGTAACCAGGGCAACGAGTCGGTTATTTTGTTCTCCCACTTTATTGTACAAATATTCTTTTGAGGCGTTTAGCCGACGAGCACCTATTTAGCTCGATTGTACTTTACTTAATGTCTGTCTACGGGCTGTAACATGATTGACAGATCCTAGGGTTGATCATGTATGACTAAACTCTTGCTAGTCCTCACATTTTGTAATGACTAGCTTCATGATCAGCTGAATATGTAATGTTTGGGAAGCCTTACTATTGTATATTTGGTGATCTTACATCTTGTAATATTTACTTACTTACTTGTGATTGAGACACTAGGCTTGTTCATGACCCTAAGAGACTGTTGGCTTGTAGCTAAACCCTCATGTATCTAGACAGCCGTGACCGTATAGCGAGACGGGATGCACTTCTATATACGTAGCTGGCTACGTCTGCCCCCGCTCTCCAGTATTCTGGTTCTGGGGCGTGACATATGCCATGTCTAAAAAAATTTGTTATGGCCCGTCGTGGCGCACCCATGTTACATGTCTTCTTTGCTTACTAGATAGTAGCCCGTCGTGGCGCACTCATGTTACATGTCTTCTTTGCGTACTAGATAGGGAGCCGTCGTGGTGCACTCTTGTACATGTATTTTCTTTCTTACATGATAGTGGCCTGTCATGGTGCACTCCCTAGTTCCTCTATAGTGGCTCATCGTAGCGCACTTCTAGCTTTCATCTTACTATATTTTCTTGTTGTGGCTTGTTATAGTGCACTTCTTGTATTATCCAGTCTTGTATATCATGTCTAGGATGGATTCTGCGGAATGCCACACCCAGAATCCAACAAAAAAACGTTAAGGACTAAACAACTAGCTTGATTACCTAGATGCATTAGGAGGGGAGAAATTTCCGGTTGCCTGCAAGCCCTTTGTCCCGGCCCCAACCTGAATGGATTTGGAGCTATTTGTCATGATGAGCACACTTCCAGCGCACCGTCGAGTATTGCACCTTTTATATGTTTTAGGGTACATTTGTCTCCTGGGCGATGTACCCACTTTAGATCTTATGATACATTTGTCTCCCGAGCGATGAATCCACCATTACTTTCTTTTCCTTTTGGCCTGAATAAGTCAGGTAGTGTGCAGGACAGGTAACTGGATTTGATTTTCCAAAAGTGGATATGTTAGTAATTAGGATTGTGATAACCCTAGTTAGCTAATGTATAAAGTCGTACTCATTGCTTGGCCATGCTTGTTGTATGGAGTCCAAGTAGTCTAGTTTTGTCTAGGTAGTGTCCGTATTTGTTTATTTTGGTACATTATTGTTTATGTTTTACTTTTGTTGATAAATGATTATAAAATAAGTTCTGTTCAGGAGAAGGATTACAACCCCGGTCCTTGTTTGGTTTACGGGTTGTAACTTAGGTTCCGGAATAGTTTCTTAATCATCTTGTTATTTGTCGTCCTATTTAGTACTCATACGCTATACGTGATTCCTATGTTGTATATTGATTAGAGACTAAGTTCTGTTCAGGAAAAAGATCCGGTCCTTGTTTGGTTTATGGGTTGTAACTTGGGTTCCGGAATAGTTCCTAAGTCATCTTATCATTTGTCATTTTATATAGTTCTAACATGCTCACATGTCCCAGTTATCAAACATGCTCATATATCCCAGTCATCTAACATGCTCACATGTACCATTTCTCTAACATGCTCACATGTCCCAGTTATCTTACATGCTCACATGTTCAGTTTATCTCACATGTTTCCTTTTATCTTACATGTCCCTGTTTACATTATGTCACATGTTATTTATCCTATGCTCCATGTTGTTTTGCTTATTGTCTTTTCTATTATCGGGATAAGTGCATTGGTAGTGCATAAGTCTCGATCCGTATTTACTTATTTCTGTCTCTATCCGTGGCTACATTAGCTATTGCTGGTTTTAGTTCATAAGTTTGGCTTCCTTTGTGGTACTTGCTATTGGGGGTCTGACCCCACTAGTTTTGTTTGGCCAAATCTGATAGAGGAGCCCGCAGGATTCTTCCGTACCATCTACTCGACGGTGACTATTCGGAGAGTACCATAGTGGGTTTTCCTATATCATTTTCCCACTAATTATGTACATTATTCTTTTGTGGCGTTCAGCCTCCGAGCACGTGTTTAGCTCGTGTTTTGGATCTTGACATTTAGCCTACGGGCCTAAACATGATTTGTGTATTCTAGACTATAGCTAGAGCTTATCATGTATGACTATTACTCTTGCTAGTTCTTCACTTTGTATTACTAGCTTCATCATCATCCATGTATATATAGTTTGGGACGCTTTACTATTTATGTCAGATGATCATACTTCTTGTACTTTGCATATTTGTTTGTGATTGAGATACCTAGGATCGTTCGACCTAGGATTGACTGTTGGATTGTAGTAGCAACCCCCATGTCTCTACAGCTTATACGTTACTTCGGGGTACTGGAGTACTTTGAAATACGTAGCCGGCCTGATCCGTCCCTACTTGCCAATATTCTGGTTCTAGGGCGTGAGAGCTCCTCCTCCAGAGTTGGAACGAGCCTTCTATCAGTAAGATTGCCAGTCTTATTGGTGTCCCAATCTGCATGGATGTCTCCACTGCCCATCACAAGCATCTGGTCTTTACCCACGCCCTAATAAAGATTTCTACGTGTCAGACACTTCCTGCATCTGTCCATGTTCGCCTTCTTAATCGTCCTAGGTTCGAGTTTCATGTTTCCTTCGAATGGAATCTGTCGACGTGTACTACTTAGTGATGCATTGGGGCATATTGGGGAAGTATGCTCGACCACGTCTAGTGAGGTCATAAAGAAGTATATTATGAAAGTACTTCGTCGGAGATAAGTTTCTTATTATGTTCAATTGCCTATGGACTTGTCACCCGGACTGTTTCCTCGACTCATCTCTACACGTTGTGAGAATCACCATGGCCGAGTCAAGACCAGAGACGATGCTTTCTCCAAGGCCACTTATCATATCCACTTGGCTAATATGGATAGGGAGTTAAGAGTTTGATGGCAGGGTTAAGGTAGGATTAGGGGGCCTATATATATATATATATATATATATATATATATATATATATATATATTATATATATATATATATATAAAATATAAAAAATATATATATATATAAAATATATATATATATATAAAATATATATATATATATATATATATATATATATATATATAAAATATAAAAATATATATATATATATATAATATAAATATATATATATATATATATATATATATATATATATATATATATATATATATATATATATATATATATATATATATATATATAGATATATATATAAAAAAATATATATATATATATATATATATATATATATATATATAATATATATAAAATATATATATATATATATATATATATATATATATATATATATATATATATATATATATATTATATTATATATATATATATATATATATATATTTTTTTTTTTTTTATAGGGTGTCCGGTCATCCTCGCACAAGCCCGTGGCCACTACCACCCAGCCAGCTTGTGTGGGACCCTGGTCTCCCCGCCGAGAGCCCTCCCTCCTGCCACTTACGCTAGGAGCGACGGACACACACACACACACACATATATATATATGGAGAGAGAAAGAGAAAGAGAGAGATTAATGCTCCATCAAGGGGCGTCATTAAAACCTCTACTGGCCATGGAGCATACCGACCTCTGACTAGTGTAGATATGTCTATGGGTGAGGAGCTTCCTTCAAGGGTTGTAGCATAACCCACAACCAAAGGTTGGAATCTGATGGTAGCTGCACCGAGAATTTAGTGGACAATTTAAGTGAATTGGAGGGGAACCTATCTAAGGCTCAAAGGGATAACTCCAAGTCACCAGGAAAACAAAAAGTGGCTCCAAATGCTCTTACATAGGGATTATGAGATGGATTAGGACTTGGAAACCCCGAGGAGGAGGGCTACTAGAAAGAAAAAGATTACCAGTCAAAAACTAAGGGTCAATGCAAGGATTACCAAGGGTCAGTCAAGCAGGTTTCATTTATTGATTGTGTTGGTTCGAGTTATGCAGTATGGACAATGTGTATCTCAATTGTGAGGCTTCTTGAATCCTAACACTTCTTATAACTTTCCTATTTTTCAATAAAAATAGAATATATATATATATATATATATATATATATATATATATATATATATATATATATATATATATATATATATATATATATATATATTAATAAATAAATAAATTATATATATATAAATAATATATATAATATTTATTATTGGTTGGGCGTGTCATGCCCCAGTTCTAAAATACGTAGGAACCCCAAGACATTAGCATGCCAGCTGTACGGCTAGAATAAGTATCCAAATTTAATGGACTTATCCTAATTATAGTACGATGTAAACTTATATCTATAATACACAGTCATAGGTAATCTAATATCTCCATTACAACATAACCACTATAATCTCATCCACAAAATAACATCAACAATATAGAGACAGAAATGTATAAAGATGTCTGAATAAAATAGAAATAAGTCTAAATATCCAATACAAAATACCTTCCTGAAATAGTCAAAAGTCTAGTGGAAATATATCCACGGAAATAAAAGTACAAAGCTGCAAATAAAAAATAACTGGAATAAAGAAATAGCTAACTAGGTAAAATGTCCGTGACTCAAATCAATCTCCATACCCCTGGATCAGGAAAACTCCTCTGGCACAACCATTAGGTCTTCAGCAAGAAAACATGTCTCGGTACCTGGTCCGTAGACTATAGGATAAATATGCTCGTCCAGATCTGGAAAAGAACTAGGTCCTCAGAGGGACGTAACAAGATACAAAAATAACAAGCCATAATATGAACTAAAATAAATACATAAATAATAACTGGGTAATCTATCCAACTATGTAAATGCGCATCGAAGATGACTTTGGTATGTATGTGTAGGTAATAGAACAGCATTAGAGTCAACTAATCCTGGTGTATATACTAGCATACTTCCCCGACCATACCAGAAACTAAGTCTGTAGCCGCTGTCGGATATATCCACTAGTATAGCCTATACCTCGACACACTGAGGCTTATGTGTAAATGTCTGACCCATACGCCAACTAATAGACTTTTCTACCCATGAGTTGCGCAAATCATATCCATGACTTGGACAATCCATATTCTATGCTAGTCTTCTATCTAGACTCATCTATCAATACATATGCTTCGTCACACGAACCTCTCATACCGATAGCTAGCCGAGTACAAAAGTGCGTGCCAATACAATGTAATCTCATTTACACTGTCGTGTCATGATATGTGTCCAGTCATAGAAGTTATAAAAAAACCTCATTGCTAATGGAAGAGTTTTCTAACCTCTAAGTCACACACACTATCATATCGATGACACCATCGATAGCACCCAAGTCATAGTTGGACGCACTCTACTAACACATCTTCCTTTACAAAAGTAGTTAATAGTACAAGAAGTGGCAGGTATCTTGATTGGAATATTGGCAACAGTGTATAATATCGGTCCTGCTCTATTTCCCATAGTCAAATGCTCATGAACTCCTAGAAATATAAATAAACTATAATAAATACCAACTCATTGACATACTATATTTATGCAACCATATATATACCCAAACTAGCCAACTAGATCTCAATAATATATGTAACCAAATCCACCATATATGACACTAAATTAGCATATAAAAATAATATATTTATATCACAAAATATATCATTTTATTTCTAGAAAAAATAAATAATTTATTGACATATTTCAAATATTTTTATTTGAAAAAAACTAGCATCAAATCAACATATTCAACTAGTACACAATTATACAACATGTTGAACCAATTGGAATCAAACGACATGAGAAAATATGGGAATTTAATATTCTAGAAAAATCAGAATTAATTAGAGAAAAAATATGATTTTTTTATCATAAATTACTTGACAAAAATTATGGGAAGGTTTCAGGAATTTCAGAGATCAAATAGTCGAGTTTCGGTGAACTTTTCGGTGTCCGAAAAACTACTATCATGGAAATGATAGCACAAACACATAAAATATTTGCAAATCTGAATAAAGGACATTATTAGATGATAAAGGAGGATGTTAGATTCATTACAAATGATTTGTTTTATGTTGAAAGGGTTTGCAAGTCGTCTGAAACTCTTGCACTTCAAAATTGGTTCGCCTGGACCAATTTTAGTGCAACGGACGCCATGGACAAACCAAGTGTAACCATGTGAGTTAGCAATTGTAAATCAAATTATACACATAGGGCTAAAGATTAGTTTTGGTTTCAAGACTAGTGGATGAAAAAGAGTAAATGAAACCCATCGAAGAAGTTGACTAACCTGCTTCTGAATTCAGAACAATTTTGGTGAAGTTTCACCCACTTGGATGGGTTATACACCTCTCCGAAGGCCATAAGATGATCCTTAGAGTTTCTAGGGTAGAAGAGGAAGTCCTCGAGGTCGGGGGAGTGGTGGTGGAGTGCATGAAAATCAAGAAGAAATGAGGAAAAGGGGGTCGGCCTAAGGCTTGTGCTGCTCTCGGTCAAGTAGGTTGGCGGTCGGGTTTTGCAAGGAAGGGGGATAGGGGCGACTGGTTTAGGAGGTTAAAAATAAACTTTTGAGGTATTTTATTTTAGAGTTTATTTGCCTTTGGTTTGGATTGATTTGGTTGAGATTTGGCCCTCCAATCAATTGATATGGTAATGGGTATCTCTAGGTTTTCTAATTTGGAAATTGGAAATATTGAGTCAAAGTGCATTGAATCTATGCATGTGGGCTGCCACTTAATTGATAAAAATCAATTAAATATATGTCTAATTGGTTTTGGCAACCTAGCATAGGTTCCACTAAGTTGTTTGAGTTAGGGTTGGTCCAAACAATTTATTGAATCAAATTCAATTCTGAAAATGCAAATAATGGGTCTTTTGTGCCATTTGAAAATAAATAGCAGATAACTCAATTGAGTGGGACACAATTGTCATGTGTGTAGTAGGCTCAAACTTGGTCAAAATCATATATTGGGTCGAATGGGTTAGATCGATGTTGAGTTTCGAAATTAAATTGGAAAGTAAGTCAAGTTTTAGGGTAGATAGTAAGTTGGCCTAATTTGACCCAAAAGTTGTACCCCAAAAATAGAATTCAACGGAACATATTTAAGTATGACATGATATATCAAAATGAAGATAAACTTGTTTAGGTCAAAACACATGAAGGACGTTCTAGAGATTGGCATTTCTTGTGTTCCAAAAATTAAAGCTACGTAAAAGTATATATTATAATCATAAATAATAGTGGAGAAATATATATTAATTAAAATATAACTTATATATATATATATATATATATATATATATATATATATATATATAAATATATATAATTCAGAGGGCTTACAACCGCTCTACCTTAGAAAATTTTGTCCTCGAAATTTAAGCACACAATGATAAAGAAGTAATAAATAATGACTAATTAAAGAAAACATACCTAATCCCATAAAGAGATGAGGAAAAGCTCTCGAATTTCTTCCTCGTGTTCCCAAGTCAACTCGCCTGGTTCATGGTGCCTCTATGCGACACGAACTAAGGGAATGGTATAGCGCCGCAAGACTTTCTCTCGACGGTCCAGAACCTCCACTGGTTGCTCTTCGTAGGACAAACTCGGTCCCACAGTTATCTCGGAGTGATAAAAATGTGATTGGGATCTGACACATACCTCCTCAACTAAGATACATGGAACACGTCATGAATAAGGTATGCGGCAATGCAAGTCTGTAAGCGACCTCCCCGGTTCTCTCTAGAATACCAAACGGCCCGATATACCTCAGACTAAGCTTTCCTCTTCCTCCAAATCTGATGGTCCCTCTCGTAGGTGAAATCCTCAGAAATATATAATCTCCTGGTTGAAACTCCAATGGTCGACGATGACTGTCTGCCCAATGCTTCTGCAGATCTTGTGCTGCTCGTAAATGTCCTTGAATTTGCTTCACGTTCTCCATAGTGCGAACTACTAACTCCGGTCCCAATATATGTCACTTACCAACATCAGTCCAGCATACTGGAGAACGACACTTCCGTCCATACAAAGCTTCAAATGGTGCCATCTGTATACTTACCTGATAACTGTTGTTATAAGAAAATTCAACCAAATGAAGATGATCCTCCCATGAACCTTTAAAGTCAAGCATGCACGCTCTTAATATATCCTTCAACGTCTGTATGGTACGCTCCAATTGTCCATCAGTCTGTGGATGATATGATGTACTGAACTTCGACCTCATACCAAGGCTCTCCTACATACTCCTCAAAAAATATGAAGTAAACCTCGAGTCTCAGTCAGACACAATGCTAAATGGCACTCCATGTAGTTGTACAATTTGTGTCATGTACATCTCGATTAACACCTCCGTAGATTAGCCAACTCTGAATGGCAAAAAATGTGCTGCCTTAGTGAGTCGATCTACTATAACCCAAACTGTATCTTTACCACTCGGTTTCCTTGGAAATTCGGTCACAAAATCTGTCGAAATATACTCCCGTTTCCATACCAGAATGTGTAGTGGCTGAAACAATCATGCTGATCTCTAATGCTCAGCCTTAACTTGCTGATACACCAAACACTTTGCTACAAACCAGGCTATCTCTCTCTTCATTCCAGGCCACCAATAATGCTGCCTCAAGTCTCTGATATCTTCGTCCCTCTTGGATGAATGGAATATGGTGAATTGTGCACCTCTCCCGTCGAAGCTCTCTATTCAGAATGTAGAGGCGATATCCACACCTCAAGGTCCCATCCTCCTGAAACCATAATTTGGTATGTATACCGGCCTCAGTCCTCTGTCGAAGTCTCTGAAATCTTGCATCTGTCGATAATACGACCTTGATCCTCTCGACCATGACGACTGCACCTGAAGACTCGTCAATTGGCCGTCTACTCCTGGCAGTACAACTTCTATCCCCAAGTTCTATAAATCCTCCAATATATGCGGCTGCGTAGTCAAGAAAAATGTCATATGCCTCATACTCAAAGCATCGGCTACTATATTCGCCTTCCCTGGATGATACTGCAAATTAATTCAAAATCTTTCATCAATTCCAACCATCTTCTCTACCTCAAATTCAAATCCTTTTGAGTGTAGACATACATTGAGCTTTTGTGGTCTGTAAAGATCTCTACTCGTTTCCTATACAAGTAATGCCTCCATAGCTTTACAGCAAAAAATTACTGTGACAAGGTCCAAGTCGTGAGTAGGATAATTCTTCTCATGAGTCCTCAATTGTCTTACAGCATAAGCTACAACCTTCTCATGTTATATCAAAATATATCCTAATTCCTTCCCGAATGCGTCACTATAGATCACGAACCCTCCTTATCTAGATGGTATCGTCAAGATGGGTGCAGTGGTCAGGCACTTTTTTAACGCATCAAATGCTGCCTGACATTCCTCGGGCAAACAAACTTCTATTCCTTGTGGGTCAACCGAGTCATCGGCCCGACAAGTCCAAGAAAACTTCTCACGTGAGAGGCGTTGGTCGGAACAGGCCACGTCTCAACTGCTGGTATCTTGGTCGGATCAACTAAAATGCCTTCTCCTGAGACAACGTGTCCAAGAAAAGAAATACGTCTAAGAAGAAATCGTATTTGCTCAATTTAGCATAGAGCCTCTCGCTCCTCAGTGTCTCCAGAACAATCCTCAAATGCTGCTCGTGCTCCTCATGGCTCTTCGAATATTCCAAGATGTCATCATTAAAGACAACCAAGAACAGATCCAAATATTGGTGGAACACTCTATTCATCAAATTCATAAATACTGCTAGCGCATTCGTCAATCCGGAAGACATCACTAAGAACTCGTAATGACCATAACGAGTCCTAAATGCTATATTCAGAATGTCTTCTCTGCGCACATTCACTTGGTGATATCCCAATATCAAATCAATATTCGAAAATACCTTTATTCCCGTCAGATATTCGAACAAGTCATCAATCCGGGACAGTGGATACATATTCTTGATGGTCTATACGTTTAATGCTCAGTAGTCGATGCACATACGTACTGACCTGTCCTTCTTTGGCACAAATAATATTGGAGCCCCCCAAGGTTATGCACTTGGTCGAATGAAACCCTTGGTTTGTAACTCTTTTAACTAAAGCTTCATCTCATCCAACTCCTTCTTCTCGAACCTCTACACATTAGAAAAAATTGGTGTTGTTCCTGGTAGTAATTCAATGCTAAACTCTACTTGTCTGTTAGGTGGTAGACATGTCAACTCCTCCGAAAATATATCCATGAACTCCTCAACAATAAGCAGTGGTGATGCTACCTCCACAGACATAAAAACTTCAACTATCAGGCTTACTCCCTTCTCAATGGCCCCTCATATGAATTCAAACTCCAGACGGTCTAGGGGTCTAAAGATAACATTCCCTTTATGGCACTAAAATACGACATGGTACTGGCTCAACCGGCCCATTCCCAATACTACATCAAATTTCGGTATTAGAAATACCAAAAATTGCGCTCTCATCTCTCTTTCACACACAACTATAGAACATGTTCTAAAAGTTCTAGTGGCCGGTGCATTACCTCCCCCCGTAAAAATATTCCAACTCGTAGGAAAGGGGGAGGTAGCTACTTTATACATTACTACAAACACTAGATATGAAAGATATGGCCCCCGAATGAAATAGCGTAGTGGCATGTATAGATGCTACTAAGATAGTACATGTAATTGCTAAGCCCTCGGGTTCCTCCTCAACTGGTACCATAACATAAGCCTAGCCAATTCTCTGTCCTCCAGCTTGATGTCTAGATCTCCTGAATTGGACCTCCTGTGGTGGTAAAGGGGGTGCTCTCTGGGGTCCTCCTGGTGCTGGTGGTCGTGGAACTGCAGTAGCCTAAGTAGGCTTGCCACTATTAGCCCGCTGCATTTCTTCATAGGCGAGTTGATCGAATTGGATCGTCATCACCTTCTTCGTCGAGCCGATTGACGAAGTGTCGCATTGAGTTGTTGCCATCTCAGAAGAGGAGATGGTTTTCCCCAGCAGAGTCGCCAATTTGTTTTTCATAAATAAATTCACTTTATTTATTGTGTATCTGGGAAAATTACAACTGTAGGAATCCGATCTAGAAGACGATCGCTTTATCCCTTGGACTATGCGAAGAAGAAAAGCTCTCAAAATTTTGACAGTAAGTTAGACAACTATGTATCTGTACAATGAATGAGAAAAAGAACTCTATTTATAGAGTCAAAAATAACTGAAAGGATAACTGTCTTCACAACCTGTGCCTAGTTGAAAATCACGCAGGATTTAACATACGCAAGGTTATGAGCAGTTACTGGACGTGGCCTGTAACTGTTGGACACATGGCAATCATGCATGAGTCGTGTGCAAGTTACAGGACACACAGGCGAGAGATCAGTGGCATGGCTGCCACGTACTCCAATTTGATGAAATCCATGCAGACTTGTTGAAGACGAAATCCACGCAGACTCGGGGGTAGAAAGCTTCAAAATCCATGTAAACTTTGGGCAAGAAGCTTCAGGATCCACGCAGACTTGGGGCAAAAAGCTTCAAAATCCACGCAGACTTGAGGGAAGAAACTTCAGAATCCACGCTCTATTGAGGCAGGACTGCCAGCTGTCTCGATTCGACGTGCCTCGACTGACACAAAATCTCTGACAGTGATTGCTTTTGTCAGTCACATTAAATGACAAGAAGCTCTTTTGGTACGCCAACTTGGTGAAGGCTGAGTCTTGCTGAAGAAGATTTCGAAAGTCACGCAATAGTCGGCTGTGATCTCTCGAGTTCTGTGCATACGTGGCATACGAGAAGACATTCTTCGACTGTCGTGCTGTCAGTTATGATGAAATTTCTGACAAATGATGAGCTGTCACTAGCGTGATTTTTTAATATTGTCCTGATCAACTCAGCGTGACTTTTGGACCTTGTTCTGATCAACTCAGCGTGACTTTGAGACTCAGTTCTGATCAACTCAGCGTGACTTTCATTTTTGAAGGCCTACAAAACCCCCTTCAAAGTTTTCGAAAAATGATAAATTATTTCGAAATACTTTGAAATTAAGATGATAAAATGAATTTAGTCACGCTGAGATGACTTTAAAGAGATATTTACTTCTTAATGATTGGACTGTTGGGATTCTGTGCAGTTAGGATCCCGTATCAGACTCCTAAATCGAGGCAAATAATGATGTACTGTTTAGAATTCTTTACGAGCCTATAAATAAGCCATAATCTACTTCTTTCATTCTTTACTTGCTTTTAGAGAGAGAATCCACAGAAGAGAAAACTTACTTCCTCCGACGAACTTCGTCTTCTCTGACTTCCTCTTCCCTTTCTTAACAACAATGGCTCCCAAGAAAGCTGACTCTCAGGCCAAGGGGAAAGCCCCTGCGACTTCCTCTCGTGCCACTACTGATAGACTTCCTCGACGAGAAGTCACACATCCTCCCATTCAGCGTAAGTGATGGGGGACATGAACTGTTTGAAGACGAAGATGAAGATGAACTCCACATAGAATTTTTAGGATCTTAAAACAAGTAATGAACTTTCAGAAATATATCCTCCCTTCTTAGGGCAAAGGATATTAATAAAGTATGCCCCCTCTTTAGGGTCGGTCATACTTCACATCTTCGTGTTTACGAAGCTCTGTGTTTCACGCAAATGAGCATGACCCTCATGACTCTGCGTGATTATTCATGTTGACAGAAATGTCGATGTTTGAAATAGTCACGCAGCTTTCATGACGATTCTGCATGATTTTCGCATGTTGACAGAGATGTCAATGTTTGAATTATTCACGCAGACTTCTGAGAGTCATCCTCTGGATAGATTAATTAGTCTTGATCTGTCAGCGTGTCTTTGTCATTTTCACTTAAATGTGATTCTGGCAATGATGCGTGACTTTCATCTTATTCTGTTTGGACTTTGCGTGAATAAATCACTCAGCATGTCATGGTAGTATATCTATATGAAGTCTGCGTGACTTTTGAAATTTCTTTCAAATACTGTAATACACGCATAGACATAAATATGTCTGACTTTGTCTTCTTTCTTTTTCTGTAGTGAACATTCGAAGCGAAGAAGCAGATTATGAAGGTCATTGGAGTTTCTCATTTAAGCATGATCTATCCCATGTACAATTCCCTCAATTTGATCTTCCGAAAGCCAGATTGTCTTTGTTGGCCAATCAAGATCATACCACCTTACTCTGCTTAATGAATGGACAACCCTTTCAGAGTTTGGATCTGGTATCCCACAAGAAACCAGCATTCTTGTTCGGAGATGCAATAGCACAGAAATCTCAGCCGAAGGGTATCAGAGAGAAGGTGTGCTTCTACTTCGAAGGGGATGTGAAACAGCCTATGTACTGGCCAAAGGTGTCCAGAGGCTTATCAATCATGAGACTTATGCATGCCAGCTATCCGAGAAAGATGTCTTGGCATTTGACAGAATATCAGCAGGCGAAGGTAAGGAGGGATTTTTCAGTGCCCCAGAAAATCATGTATCAGTGTTTCGGGGTTTGAAGCCTGGATGTATACCACCTGAAGATTCATCCATATTGATGCCGTTCAGGATGCCCATTTTTATAAACGAATTCATGTCCAACAAGAATGCATTCTATCCCACCGATTCGACGCCGAGGATGAACGGCCTAATGAATCAGGAGAATATGAGATGGAAGACTTTGGTCCATTGGGCTTTGGAAAATTTTGAGACTGAACTGAAGAAGATTAATCTTTATGATGCCGTTGTCAATTCATCCTACGGCTTCAAGTCCAATCCCTTTCTATTCCTGGCTTTGGTTGAGAGATACAATCACAGGACGGGGACCTTTATGACTCCAAAAGGAGAGATGGGCTTCGCCCTTCATGAGATGGAATACATCTTACACCTGCCTTCAGGCTCGCTGTCGTATGAGGAGTATGTTCCTACGACAGAAGAGCTGAACTTTCTTTCAGAGAAGAACCCAGAGATGGTACATCTATTTAAAGAGATGATGTGCCATTTTGGTACATGTACTCTATATTACAAGGGTTCCAAGGATGAAGCTGGCAACCACATTCAGAAGTGGATGTCCTACCTTTTCATGAACCGTGAAAAGGATGATAAGAAAATAAACGAGAAGAGATGGTATCAGATATTCAAGCCTCTCTCTGCGGGTGAAATCATTTATCTGCTGGAAAAATATGATTGCAAGGATTTCACCATCACTGAAGACTGGTACGAGTTCAAAGCTGGAACCACTTTCAGCTCTTATGTAAGACAGAGTGGCAAGAGTCTGTCAAGAAACGGCCATTTGGCCGGATTTTTATCTCTGTGGTTAAGGAGATTCATCATTCCTGGCTCCAGTTCTTTGGACAGGATACACAGAGGTGTTATCTTTGCAGCGGTGCGCCTTGTGTATGGTTACAAGTTAGACTTATTATCGGCAATGACCTGTAGGCTGAATGCAGGTCTCCGGAATTTTGTAACCAACATGCTGTCTGATCAGAGGATGATGACTGAAGAATTCCCAAGGATAGAGATGCTTTTCACATATTTATATGGTTGGCTTCTCCTTCATCATGATGGTCTGATACCTCCAGGGGCAGGAGGGAGTGGTAGCCTCTTTCTGGAGAGGTACTCTGGAGAGACGTTCTGGAAGGTTCACACCCTTCCAGAATGCAGAAATGTCTTGAATCGGGTGTCACATTGGTCTATCCAATGTGTCCCTCCACCATTGGGCTATGAGAGCATGCCCTTAAATATGATGGACGGAGATATGGAAAACAGGCTAGATGACGTAGTCTTCCAATGGTTGCAGAGAATCAGGCCGTCTCATCTAGTATACCGTCACGAAAAGATGACATATCTGGAGCCATATTTACCAAGCCGGTTTGCTAGACAATTCGGATATGACCAGCTCCACGTTGGGAATGCTACCACTTGCTTATCTGCTCGTGGAGGGCTTGTCGACGGAGCTCGAGCTTGGAGATATTTTGCGGCTAGGGATACAAAAGTCGTATTCTCTATGACTAATCCTTTATCTAGCTCGGGGCCAAAGATGCTTTATACATATGCTCGCTTTTATGTGTCGTCGAGCACTTTTAGGCCGAGTTTCAATCTGAAGACCTTTGTTGCAGAGGATGAGCTAGCTCCGTCGAAGAGATCAAAGAAGAAGACTATTATTCGACAATCTTCTCCAGAACCCGTAGATGAAACAGCGGAGGTTGAACCCCGATATAAATTATTCCAGGAGGGAAATTTTTCTGATGAAGTTCTTCCGCCCATTTTTGTATCTCTTTCTAAGAGAAAGAGAAGCGATGAATCTGAGACCATCTCCAAGAGGAGTACTAAGTCTCAAACACCTAGAAAGAAAAAGAAAGGAGTCTCAGTGACTGCTACGTCATCTTTAGGCGGTATCTCAGTTGATGAAGACGATGCCGCTGATAAAGACGAAGAGACTGATGAAGACGACGCTCCTTTGATAAGGAGGTCGAGAGGCAAATATGTCAAGAAGTCTGTCAGCAAAATAAAGGGCAATAAACTCCTAGAAACGATCATGAGTGGAGGAGTTTTGCCAGAAATCAATGAAGCAGCTTCTAGTGAGAAGACCGAGTCTGATGATATTCACCTTCCGACAGCTTCAACTGAACAGACTGAAGTAGAGTCTGTTCAAGCTCAGGAAATAACTGCTCCGACCACAAGTGGAGTAGCTATTGAACCCTCGGAGACGAGGATGATCCCATTTGAGCATAGGACTGAAGGCGTCATTCAGGCACTGGATGACCAGATCAACTACTCTGAAGAAGAACTAGCTCCAGAAGAAGTGATAAAACAGTCAGAAGTTCCTGAAACTCAAGCTGAAGAAAACATTTCTTCAGCCAGAGGCGATAAAGACGTGCCGGCGTCTGAGCTATCAGCTGCTGATGATTTGTTGAAGAATGTTTGTCAAGACATTATTCTTCGAACTGACATTCCAGAGAGGACTGAACCGACGGCAGTCAACACTGAGCTTGCTATCGTCATTGTCCCTGCGACTCATGAAGATGTGAATATCATTGACTCCGAATCAGAAGCTCATCCTGAAGATGAGGAAGAAGAAGAAGCTGAAGGAGGAGAAGACTGGCATGCTGGCACTTTTGCTCCTTATGATGAGGATAAAGTAAAGGGGAACAGAATGGAACTTAGCCCCGAACCTGCTCAATCTCCATATAATGCTTCGGCTCCCAGTAATTCTGGAGCTGGAAGCAGCCATATGAAGCAGGTGTCGGATACAATCATGGACCGGCTACGAGAAGATGCCAGACTCCCTTCACATATTGAATATGAACCTCAACCTGGTAGAACTTTATTTCAAATTCTATTTCTGCTATTTATTTTTCTTTATATGCTGATATATTTTTTTCTTTCTTTGACTGTAGGAACTGCTGCAGCAATGAGTTCGACTCATGCTCCGCTTATCCAGGCTGATGCTGATGAAGGGAGTTCACACGTGCCAACTTCTCCAGTCGCACACACTTCTGTTCCTAGGATAGAGAACATTCAGGCTTCTTCTTCCATGATGAAAGCGACTCCTGGATTTGAGACTGGACTAGCAAGAACTCTGGGAATGTATTCAGAAATCATTTACTCATATCTAGATACATATTCCAGACGTTTCTTGAAGGATGAGGCTATGCCTTTTTCTGATCTTCGAACTATGGTCAAATTCCCGCTCATGGCTCTGCGACATGCTGGTTGCGAGTCTCAGTGCATCTTCTTTGAACACTCTTGGATGAATTAGAAGCAACTATCCGAAAATACTGGAAGACCAAGAAGGAAGACCTTCAATCTTTAATTGTAACTGAGATTAATCAATTAGAGCATGAAGCACAGTCCCAACAAGCAGCTCTTGAAGCATTTCTTGCCTCTTCTACTAAGAAATTAGTAGAAAAGGGCGAAGAAATATTAGCTACTCGTCAAAGAGTAGAGCTTCTGGAGAAGGATAAAGCGTCCAAGACTGAAGAGCTGAAGAAATTGAAAGAGGAATTGGCTCGACTTCAAGAGCGAATTGCTGTCATAGAAACAGAATAAGCTGAGGTGGCTGCTGCTTATATCTCTGAAGCCGAACGCTGTGAAATTCTTCAGAAGGAACGAGAACAGATACAGACGGAACAGATTGAAGAAGCTAACCATTTCCAGACTGCTATTATCATTTTTGATGAACAGAATGTCACAGTGGAAGCAGCGGAACGAGTTCGCAAGACTCATGAAAAGAAATTGAATGCTGCTCTTGAACGCATCAGGGAGCTAATAACTCCTAATAAGTGAATCTTTTTCATTCTCACTTGTATCCAATGTTTTGATTATGAATGAAAATGAGAATTTTTGATCTAATTTATGGTTTTGTTGTTTTGATAATGATATAGAAAATATGTTCAGAGGTAAATAATACATGACACATTTCAATAGAATAGAATATACAAACAAGCTTTGTAATTCTATCAGATGATATTAAACCAGAAATAATCTTAGTTTAATACTGATTAGAAAAAATAGAATTCAGACATAAAAATATCTTTGAACTCGATTTTTCATGAACGGATAAATCGTCAGGTATTAATGAACGGGTGAACCGTCGGATGAATATGATAAGTGAACGGATGAACCGTCAATGAACGGGCGAACCGTCAGATGAATGTAATGAACGGATGAACCATCAGGCATTAATGAACGGACGAACCGTCAGATAAATGTAATAAATGAACGGATGAACCGTCAAGCATTAATCACTTTCTTCAGAATAGTCAATAGAAACCATGTTGGAAGACAGAGTGTTGCAGTAAAAATCACCGATATTCGTATCGAAATCCTAAGAAGTGGTACTAGAAGAATCAGATCTCTTATCTTCGTCAGACTCGGGATCTTCATGGATAATATTGATAAAAGGAGTAGGAGCAATATAGCCTAATCCGTATTTTGTCCTCCCATATTTCAGAGGAGGAATACGAACAGGCATTTTTCTTCCTTTTCCACTATTGAGGCCAGTTCTGAAGTCATAGCCCATATTTTTGATGATATCTTTAGATTGCTGACTATAACGACGTAGTTGTAATCTTCCAGTTTCATCGTTTTTGTCATCATCTTCTAAATCAGAAGGACTTTGGGGCCCTTTGTAAAAGAATATTGGGATGTCTTCTGGCTTTCTGCTGGGAACTAGAAAGTATGAAGATTGTACAAGTTCTAGTGATACATCTGTATGAACAGTCTGTACAACTCCTATGGTTATTGTGCTCAAGTCATCTAACAAATGTAAATAACCATGAACATAATTACACACATCAACGTACTGCAAAGATGGAGACTTTTCATTAAATATAAAAGCAGCAATATTTACATTGGAAGAAGGCCGAGCCTTAGAGATCTTAGCCAAGTCAATGACTAAAGGGGAAGAAGAAGAACGAGAAGAAGTTTTGTTTCGATTAAGTTCGATAACTAATGGCTCAGAAGAGGTGAGCTCCCTTGAAGCTTGAGATGGAAGAGTAATCTGTCCTCCAACTGGAATTAGCAGAGTATCATGTAAAGATACAGGAACTGTAGTACGCCCACTAACAGGAATGATCATTGTATCTTGAGCAGACGACTGAGGTAACGGAGAGATCCGTCCACTCATCGGAATGATGAAAGAACCTTCTCCAGAGGGTTTGGGAGATTGTTGTCGAGTAGTTCGACCTTTAACAGGAATTATTAAGGTCTCACTTTATGAATCCTCTTTCTCCATAGCTTGTATCACCCTTGTATACTCTTCTTTGTACATTCGGGAATCATTGAAATAAGCTTCAACCCCATGGAAAGGATTTATATCAGCAACTTCTTTTTGTACTCTTTCATTGCTATCAATGTACTTAAAACACTGATGAAGAGTAGAAGGCACCACATTATTTTCATGAAGAAAGGGCCTTCCAAGAAGAAGATTGTAGGATCCCACGATCTCGATCACATAGAAAGTGACTTTGGATCTGAAATCGTCAATCTGAAGTTTCAGATGAATCTTTCCCAAAGGCTCGCTTCGGCTTTGATTGAATCCCAGGATAGTAGTAACCGTCTTGGAGAGCTTGTGAAGAGGAATTTTTAGTTCATCCAACAGACTCTTTGGCATTATACTTATAGCAGACCCTGGATCAATGAGGATACGATCTATCTTCATTGTATCGATATAACCAGTGTAGTAGAGAGGCCGATCATCTCGATTATCCTCCAATAGCATATTGTCTTGTGTAAAGGTGATATTTGGGATAATCTCCAATACACTGTTGCAATGTAAGCAAGTGGCAGGTTCTGCATCTGGCTTCTTCAATTGTGCAAGACAAGAGTCAGCCTGAAGAAGTGCCTCACTTAGCGTCTCCCGAGTCTCTTTGGAAAGACGTAGAAGTTCAAAGAGAGACATTCTAGCTGGAGTATTAGCAAGTTGAGCTAAAATGTCGAAGTTATAAGATTTCTGAAGCCCAAGAGGAGGGGACTTCTTGATAGGCTTATCAAACCGAGCCTGTTGTTTGCCTTTCTCAAGAGCTGTGGGCTTGGAAGGAGCAGGTTCAACAGGTGCAGTGGAAGGAACAGGTGCAGTCGATGGTTCTTCTTCAGGAGGAACATTAGGAACATCTTTGTCAGCAGGAGGGATATCAGGAGTATCCTCAGGACTTTTGGAATAATCCTTCAGATAAGGTTTCCCTGTTCGAGTAGCACTAGCAAGTGCTTCTTCCTTGTCTTTTGATTCTACATCAGAAGTAGATCCGAGAGAAGTCATATGACATGATTTAATCTTTCCAGCCTTCTTAGACTTCCGAGATGTAGTCTTTTGAAGAGGAGGAGATTCAAAGTCTGCTACTAGATCAGGATGAATCCACATAATTTCTCATGTTTCCATAGTGATTGGTACTAATCCATCAGACTGTGGAGGAGGAATATTCACTATCTCAAGAGTTGCCTTGGGGATAGGAACAATCCCGCTTTCAAGGAGTTGAGGGGGGAAATCTTCGAATTGCATAGAGACGACATTGGAGGTGACGGTCTTCTCTTTCAGAGTAAGAGAGATAGCTCCAGATTTAATCATTTCTTGGATCTTTCCTTTCAGTACATAGCATGTACGAATTGTGTGACCCAACATTCTGTGGTATGGACAGTATTTAGGATGATCTATCTTTCTAGCTTCATCAGGTTTCTTGATTTCAGGTAATTGTATTTTATTACCTTTCAGCAGACATTCAAAGATACCAAGGACATCGTCATCATCGAAAGAGTATTCTTCTTTGGGGCGAAGTGTTCTTGGTTGTTGAGTTGTAGAGGTAGGAGAAGTTTGAACAGTTGATGCATCTTTGCTCTGAAGATTAATTTCAAGAGTTTCTTTTCCCTTGCGAGCATTGTTTTTATTGTTAGTAGCTTGACCTGTTTCTTTGGGAGTCATCTGCACTCCTAAACCTTTGAAGGTTTCAGCACTAATTTCTGCAGCTTTGGCACTAACTATAAAAGAAGGCCAGTCTTGAAATTGGGTAGATCCTGTCCACATGCTGATGATTGATAACAAGTTTGATTTGCATGTGTCGATGGTGACAGCATCTGGAGTTCCAAGTGGCATCTTCAGAGCTTCTCTTCGAAACCGTTCAATGAAATCCTCTGTAGTTTTATTATTTTTCTGCTTGATTCTAATAAGAGCAGACATAGTCATGTCATTGAGTCCTTCATAGAACCGTTCAAGAAACATCTGTTTGAAACCGACAAATGAGGTAATGCACCCATCTGGGAGACTTCTATACCATTCATAAGCCGTTCCCTTGAGACATCCAACAAACACCCGAGTAAGGAGGGCGTCACTTGGTTGCAACTGGTCAGTCATCACTTCAAAGTGATTAATAAATTGACTTGGAGAAGTGGTTCCATCATAGAATGAGATAGTAGGAGGCTTGTATTTAGGAGGATACGATACTTGCTTCCATTCTATCGGATAAGGTTGCTTGATGCCTAATCTTTGTAAACCATCTTTCTGTTTGAATGCCTCGAATTGAGTTTTGAGATTCCTCAATTCTTCATTAACAACTCCGAAAGATTGTGGAGTTGTAGCTTGTAGAGAATAGTTGGGAGGAGGAACAGCATTATAAGCACTACCCCCAGCTCCAGAGAGACTAGGATTTGTTTGAGCTTGCCCAGGAGTATTGGATTGTACTGCTGGAGGAACTTGGACTCGACTTACACCAGTGTCAATTGGTGTAGCTTCTGGTACAATCTGTCGATTTTGCAGTTGAGCTGCCATGAGTTCATACATCGACTTCATATTATCAGCCATAGACTTCATTTGCTGTTCCAAAGAAGCAATTCTTTGTTCTTGAGGAATCATGAAAGAAGAAGGTTCATCAGTATTCCCATCAACCATATATGTTGTGACTGTACGAGGGATTTTTGATGAACTGGTGGATGTTGTATGTTCTGAATCACTGCTTCGTGCATCAAAGTCAGTTATAGGAGAACTACCCCCAGTAGGAAGAGGTGGGAAATTAGATTCTCCAAGAAATTCAGAATCATCTTCAGAGATCAAATTTCTTTGACTAGAGGCCAAGACTTTTGATCTGGTGCCTCTATATACTCCATCTGGACTATCATTTCTACCCCCAGTATCTCGGGAGGTCATGTTGACAGAAGCATACAGAGGTTCATCTTCATCAGGCATAGGTTCACACTGAATCCGATTGAAGACAGATTATCATTTATTTTGACATCTGCATTACATTGTAACTCTTGGCTGGAAGTCACATTCATGTTCAACATAGTCTTGAACCATTAATTGACATTTGCATTGAATTATGACTCTTGGCTGAAAGTCACACTCAGCATGGTCCATTGTCACAGAATTACTCCTTCATTTCTGTTGAAGGTGTTCTCATAAATCTGTTTGTGAAGATTGAGGTACATCAGAGAACACTCCTTGTGTATTTTTAGGAGTATATTTTTTGTTCCTGGGTCTTGATGGCTCTTGATTATATAGAGAGTGATTAATATGAGCCACATAATTTCTTGCGTACTCTGCATCTGGATCTTTTATTTTCATATTTGATTGATGTGGTTTCCTAACACCAGAAGTACTTCCCAAACGGGTTTGATTAAGTTTTGTTCTTAAATCAGTTTGAGGTAACACATTGGTTTTGGAAACTTGGAATTTTCCTTCTATTGATCTAGATATTTGCAGAGAAGGAAGAGTAGAACCATCCCTTTGATTAGGAGTTGGTAACAGACCCTCTTTTCTAGACAGATTATGTGCCCAATTTGAAGAAGTCATAGAAGAAGACATTAAGGAATGTTTCTTCTTAGACTTATTCAAGTTTTGAGACATAGAATGTCCAAAAGGAAGAGTAGTCAAAAGACCATCTCCTTTTCTTTGACTAACAAAATTGTCAGTCAAAGCTGTTCCTAAAGTAAAAACTACAGGAGCAGAAGAAACAACTAAAGAGTTATTCCTTTTCGAAGGGACTTTGTGTGGAAGACCACCCCCAGTTCTAGTAGAACTTGGCAAAGAAGAAGAGATAGCTAAAGAGCTATTCTTCTTAGATGATGTACACGCTGAAACAGGCTTGGTTAAAGAACCAGTGCTGTTAGCGTGACTTTTGATTTTAGAATTACACGCTGGAACAGATTTGGCTAAGGAGCCAGTATTGTCAGTGTATTTGTTAACTTTGGAAATACACGCTGGAACAGATTTGGCTAATGAGCCAGTGCTGTCAGCGTGTTTGTTAACTTTGCAAATACATGCTGGAACAGATTTGGCTAATGAGCCAGTGCTGTCAGCGTGATTTTTGAATGTGAGATTGCACACTGGAACAGATTTGGCTAAGGAGCCAGTTCTGTCAGCGTGATTTTTGAATGTGAGATTGCACACTGGAACAGATTTGGCTAAGGAGCCAGTTCTGTCAGCGTGATTTTTGAATGTGAGATTGCACACTGGAACAGATTTGGCTAAGGAGCCAGTACTGTCAGTGTGACTTTTGATTGCTGTCATCTTCGAGCGCACGAGAGTGTGCGTGCTTGCAGTAGAGTTCTTGTCAGTGTTAGGAGTAGACACTGTGGTAGAGACTTCACCATTGACTGCCAACTGATTCTTAGGGACATAGACAGAGTGTCCCTTCGACTTGGCAGTGGTGATGGAGGCTGAAGTAGGCTTGCCACTCTTAGCCCGCTGCATTTCTTCATAGGCGAGTTGATCGAATTGGATCGTCATCACCTTCTTCGTCGAGCCGATTGACGAAGTGTCGCATTGAGTTGTTGCCATCTCAGAAGAGGAGATGGTTTTCCCTAGCAGAGTCGCCAATTTGTTTTCCATAAATAAATTCACTTTATTTATTGTGTATCTGGGAAAATTACAACTGTAGGAATCCGATCTAGAAGACGATCGCTTTATCCCTTGGACTATACGAAGAAGAAAAACTCTCAAAATTTTGACAGTAAGTTAGACAACTATGTATCTGTACAATGAATGAGAAAAAGAACTCTATTTATAGAGTCAAAAATAACTGAAAGGATAACTGTCTTCACAACCTGTGCCTAGTTGAAAATTACGCAGGATTTAACATACGCAAGGTTGTGAGCAGTTACTGGACGTGGCCTGTAACTGTTGGATACATGGCAATCATGCATGAGTCGTGTGCAAGTTACAGGACACGCAGGCGAGAGATCAGTGGCATGGCTGCCACGTACTCCAATTTGATGAAATCCACGCAGACTTGTTGAAGACGAAATCCACACAGACTCGGGGGTAGAAAGCTTCAAAATCCACGCAAACTTGGGGCAAGAAGCTTCAGGATCCACGCAGACTTGGGGAAAAAAGCTTCAAAATCCACGCAGACTTGAGGGAAGAAACTTCAGAATCCACGCTCTATTGAGGCAGGACTGCCAGCTGTCTTGATTCGACGTGCCTCGACTGACACAAAATCTCTGACAGTGATTGCTTTTGTCAGTCACATTAAATGACAAGAAGCTCTTTTGGTACGCCAACTTGGTGAAGGCTGAGTCTTGCTGAAGAAGATTTTGAAAGTCACGCAATAGTCGGCTGTGATCTCTCGAGTTCTGTGCATACGTGGCATACGAGAAGACATTCTTCGACTGTCCTGCTGTCAGTTATGATAAAATTTCTGACAAATAATGAGCTGTCACTAGCGTGATTTTTTAATATTGTCCTGATCAACTCAGCGTGACTTTTGGACCTTGTTCTGATCAACTCAGCGTGACTTTGAGACTCAGTTCTGATCAACTCAGCGTGACTTTTATTTTTGAAGGCCTACAGGTGGTAGTAGTCCTGGTGGTGCTGGTAGGGCTGACCTCTGAACTAGTTGTTGTGGTCTGTCATGCTCCTATAGGCAATCCACACCACAAACACTGTCATAGTCTCCTCTGTCAGTCTTTCAGAAGATGTCCCTTCTTACTATAATGATGACAAATCGGAAGTTCCTTTGCTGGGTATGGTATAACTCTCTGCTGGTGAAGTCCTTCTGGGTACGGTATAACTCCCTGCTTGAAAGAGAGGAAGTGATCGTTGAGAGCATCTCAAACTGTAGCGGAGAAGTAGTTTGCCTTAAAATACTCCAAGAACTGCTCCCAAGTATGGCCTCTATTTATATCTCGCTCGATCGACTCCCACCAGTGATGTGCATTTCCTTCAAGCCAAGTCCGAATGGTTGTCATCCATAAGTTTTCTGGTAGTTGCAAAGCATCGAGAAGCTTCTGAGTGCTGCTCATCCCTTCGGTGATCTCTTCCGGTGTCTTCTTGCCTTCAAATGGCTATGGGTTCATCTGCCGATAGCCCCGAATCATGTACACCATCTAAGCGGGTGCCGATGCTGGTGCAGGTGCCAGTGTTGGGGCTGGTGCTGCCAACCTCTCCGTAACCATCATCAAGCTCTGCCGTACGGCATCGATCTGTTACATCTGCTGCAACATAGTCTAGATGAATTGTAACATCTGGGCCTGGCCATCTGGCTGGGGCATCTGAGGCATCCGTCCATAAGGTTGTTGCGGATACGCTCCATGGGACATCTGAGGTTGGAAGGGAGGCGGCAGAGGCAACGGATCCTCCTGTTGTATTTGGGCCTGTAAGGTCTGACCCTTATGCTGAGTCATAGTCAGAGGCGGTGTGAATCCTGCTGGAGTCATCGAGTTAGCCGGAACCCCTCAAGGAGACGGGTTCCTTGGCGTCACTAGAGTCCTTCCATCGCTAGGAATGGTGTCGTTGGTCTGGTTGGCTTTGAAAGCCATGCGTCCACTACGCAACTGCATCTTGTTACAAAAGAAAAATTGCATGAAAGGAGTACGAAAACAGCCTGGATGCATAATGAGATAGTATGAATTTGGATTTCAAAGGCGATAAACTTTGCAAGTGGATGAGATTTCCAAAGATTCCTTTATTCTAATTACAGGCTCGTCTGGGTAATTTAGGTAGCCAAAATGACAAACTGACCTGCATGGGCCACCACAAAAATATGTCATGCCCCAGTTACAAAATAGGTAGAAATCCAAGACATTAGCATGCCGGCTGTACGGCTAGAGTAAGTATCCCAACTTAATAGATTTATCCTAGTCGTAGTACGCTATAAACTTGTATCTATAATACACAGTTATAGGTAATCTAATATCTTCATAACAACATAACCACTATAGTCTCATCCACAGAATAACAACAACACAGAGACATGAATATATAAAGATGTCTGAATGAAATAAAAATAAGTTTGAATATCCAATACAAAAGATCTGTCTAAAATAGTCAAAAGTCTAGTGAAAATATATCCACAAAAATTAAAGTACAATGTTGCAAATAGAAAATAACTGGAATAAAGAAATAGCCAGGACATAGCTAACTAGATAAAATATTCGTGACTCAAATCAATCTCCATACGTATGGATCAGGAAAACTCCTCTGGCACAACCATTAAGTCTTCAGCAAGAAAACCTTGTTCGATACCTTGTCCGTAGACTGCAGGATAAAGATGCTCGTCTAGATTTGGGAAAGAACTAGGTCCTCAGAGGGACAGGGACGTAATAAGATACAAAAATAACAAGCCATAATATGAACTAAAATAAATACATAAATAATAACTAGGTAATCTATCCAACTATGTGAATGCACGTCGAAGACGACTTTGGTGCATATGTGTAGGTAATGGAGTAGCATTAGCGTCAACTAATCCTGATGTATATACTAGCAACCGACCGTACCAGATACTAAGTCCAGGTCGCTGCTAGATATATCCACTAGTATAGCCTATACCTCGACATACTGAGGCTTATGTGTAAATGTTTGACCCATATGCTTACTAATAGACTTTCTCGCCCATGAGTTATACAAATCATATCCATGACTTGGACAATCCGTATCTTAATGCTAGTCTTCTATCTAGACTCACCTATCAATACATATGCTCCGTCACATGAACCACTCGTATCGGTAGCTAGTCGAGTACAGAAGTGCGTGCCAACACAATGTAATCACATATACAGTACCGTGTCATGATATGTGTCCAATTATTGAAGTTATAGAAAATAACTTCATTGCTAATGGAAGAGTCTTCTAACCTCTAAGTCACACACACACACACACACACTATCATATCGATGACACCATCGATAGCACCTAATTCATACTTGGACGCACTCTACTAATATATCTACCACAATGCACAACAATAATTTAAGTATTTAATAGTACAAGAAGTGACAAGTTATCTTGTCTTGAATATCGGCAAGAGTGTAGAATATCGATCCGGCTCTAACTCCTACAGTCAAATGCTCACGAACTTCTAAAACTATAAATAAACTAAAATAAATACCAATTTATTGACATACAATATATTTATAAACTATATATATTCCCAAACTAGTCATAAACTAGTCAACTAGATCTCAATAATATATGTAACTAAATCCACCATACATTGCACTAAATTAGTATATAAAAAAAATATTTTTATATCACAAAATATATCATTATAATTTGAGAAAATTAAATCAATAATTTTTGGACATATTTTAAATATATTAATTTGAAGAAAAACTAGCATCAAATCAATACATTCAACTAGTACACAATTATACCACATGTTGAACCAATTGGAATCGAACCACACGAAAAAATATAAAAATTTAATATTCTAAAAAAATCAGAATTAATTAGAGAAAAAATAATTTTCCATCATAAATTACTTGACAAAAATCATGGAAAGGTTTCATGAAGTTCAGAGATCAAATTGTCGAGTTTCGGTGAACTTTTTTGTATCTGAAAAACTAGTATCATCTAAACGATAGCACAAACACATAAAATATTTGCAAATATGAATAAAGGACATTATTAGATGATAAAAGAGGATGTTAGAGTCATTACCAATGAGTTGTTTGATGTCTAAAGGGTTCGCAAGTCGTCAAAAAATCACACACTTCAAAATTGGTTCAGCCTAGACCAATTTTAGTGCAAAGGACGCAATGGACAAACCGAGTGGAACCGTGTGAGTTAGAAATTGGACATCAAAGTAGACACATAGGACTAAAGATTATTTTTGGTTTCAGCACTAACGTATGAGAAAAAGTAGATGAAACCCATCGAAGAAGTCGACTAACCTGCTGCTGAATTCAGAATAATTTTGGTGAAGTTTCACCCACTTGGATGGGTTGTACACCTCTCTGAAGGCCACGACATGATCCTTAGAGTTTCTAGTCTAGAAGATAAAGTCCTTGTGGTCGCAGGAGAGGTGGTGGAGTGCACGATAATCAAAAGGAAGGGTGAAAAACGGGGGTCGGCCTGGGCCTGTGTTGCTCTCGACCAAGTAGGTTGGAGGTCGGATTTTTGCAAGAAAAGAGGGGTTAGGGCGGCTGGTTTATGAGGTTAAAATATAAAGTTTTGAGGTATTTTATGTTAGGGAATATTTGGCTTGGGTTTGGATTGATTTGGTTGAGATTTGGTCCTCCAATCAATTAATATGATAATGGGTATCTCTAAGTTTTCTAATTTGGAAATAGAAAATATTGAGTCAAGGTGCATTGAATCTATACATGTGGGCTGCCATTTAATTAATAAAAATCAATCAAATATATGTCTAATTAGTTTTGGCAACCTAGGATAGGCTTCAGAAAGTTGTTTGAGTTAGGGTTGGGTCCAAACAATTTACCGAATCAAATTCAATTCCGAAAATACAAATAATGGGTCTCGTGTGCATTTGAAAATAAATAGTACATGAAAACTCAATTGAGTGGACACCAATGGCATGTGTGTAGTAGGCTTAAAATAGGTCAAAATTATGGCTTAAAATAGGTCAAAATTATATATTGGGTCGAATGGGTTGGATCGATGTCGAGTTCCGAAGTTAAATTGGAAAGTAAGCCAAGTTTTACAGTAGATAACAAGTTGGCATAATTTGACTTGCAAGTTGTGCAACAAAAATAGAATACAAGAGAATATATTTGAGTGAGATATGATATATCAAAATGAAGATAAACTTATCTAGGTAAATAACATGAAAGACGTTTCTAGCTAGAGATTGGCATTTTTTGTCCTCCAAAATTCAAAGCTACAGAAAAGTATATATTATGATCATAAATAATAGTGAAAAAATATATATTAACAAATATATTAATTAAATATAACTTTTTTATTTTTTATTTTATATATATATATATATATATATATATATATATATATATATATATATATATATATATATATATATATATATATAGTGCATGCCCTAAACCTAATCCTCTCCGTGAGATGGCGCCGGTGAGGCTTGACGACCGAGGCGATCCAGTGTACGTGCAATGCTGTTCCGGTGCTGCACTCCACTTATGAGAATAGGGATATGGCTGCACGTTAATTTGCGGAAGTTGTGACGGGGTCACAATCTTTTTCAGTCGATTTGCGGTTCAAGAAACCTCCGTTCTCTTTCTGCGGCGAGCCAGAAGTCGAGTTCACGGCTGAAGATGAACAATAACTCATTGCACCATTGCGTTTTACTATGGTTGGCAAGTTTACGCACGCCCGGCCTCCTCTCGACGTGCTTCGAAAGGATTGAAGAGGACTTCCTTCGGCTGAGATTGAAACCGTTATGGTTTGTTGCAAGGTATCCGATGCGTGTCTTTAGATGGTCGGTGGATTTCGACCCTTCGCACGAATCAGCCATTGCGCCGGTATGGGTAAATCTTCTAAATCTGAGGCACCATCTTTTTTCTAAATCTGCCATTTTCTGTATTGCCAAGAGCATCGGTACTCCGTTGAAGTTAGACAAAGCTATATCCGATAGTACTCGTCCAAGTTGTGCAAGAGTTTATGTTGAAATAGACATCAGCAAATCGCTTCCTCAAAGAATTCAGATCGCTCTCGATGATAGGAGTTATTGACAACAGGTTGATTATGGGGAATACCCCTCTTATTGCCATGTTTGTCGTCACCAGGGGAATAAAACAGAAGAATGCAAATCGAGTGCTGGAGCTAATGTAGTACCTCAATTGACAGAGAAGATCTATAAAAGGAAAGGTGTAAACAATGTTTATTTTGTTCCAAACATTTTAATTACAAAGAAGCGAGGCTATGCCTAACGTTGGTCCTTCGTCTGAAGTGAATGCTGCTATAACCAAGGATGTTGCTCCTGGTAGATTGATGTTGGGTTCCCCCTCTATGGAGGGGACACTGGTGGCACAGCCAGGGAATATAGTTGCCTCAAGCGAGCAATCATGTAGGAGGGGTGAGCGAGCAAGCTGTTGTCTCTTCCTCTCAAGTGAATGTGCAGCCTTTGCAATATGTCTTTCCAGCCATTCGTTTGAGCGAGAATGTGCCAAGTTCAGTTGAAGCACTTCTAGGCGAACAAGAGGTCGTCCTCGGGCATGTTGTCTCGACCGTTAATCTTGTGGAGGTGGTGCAGGGGGCTATGCCAAGAAATATAATGGTATTCGCAGAAATGGATTCGTAAAATGGTGGGTATAGTTTCAAAATATGCAGATACTGAATCTAATATCCATAACGATGTTGTTGTTGGAGTGGGTGGAGTTTCCAACCTATGTGAAAAATATCCCAAAGTCAGATTGGATATTCCTATATATAATAGAAATATTCCAATAGATTTGGATTGGATATTTCTATATATATAGTAGAAATATCTCAATGGAGTTGGATTGGATATTTCTATACATATTATGAATACATCAATGATTTAGATTGAGTATTCCTACATATAGTAGAATACCTCTATTAGTTGTGAGTTTGAGGCTATATATACTAGGTGTTTGCTCACCATAAAATATATCTCAAAAAGTAAGCAAGTGTGTTTTGCCATATTTGAGAGAGAGAAAGGACTAAGGACTATTGTGAAGAAGAGATCGCTTCGAATAATTTTTTGACATCTCTTGCTCTTCGGAGTCCGCAATCAAATTTTCTTCTCTCAAGTGAGTTGTGGTGATCCATTTGGATCAGAAGGAGCTTGTAGAGGGTATATTTTCTTTATTCCATTAGTGGAGGTTCTTCAGGGTTGGACTCCGATCGTCCCGTGGTTTTTTCCATCTGGATTTTCCATATCAAAAATCTCTGTGTCTGTGATCTATATTTGGCATTTTTGGTTTGTGTGCTTTTGCTCGATTCTCTCGCAAGACTCTGGTTTGAGGAAAAGGTTTTCGTGTTTTGTTTCCAACAGAATGGTATCAGAGTTTTGGGTTTAGAAAAGTATCAGGAGTTGACAGTCAAATCAGAAAGTAGAGATGGACACGAAGTCGATGCGCATGGTATACCTGAACGGTACCAACTATCACTACTGGATAAGCAAGATAAAGAATTTTCTATTTGTCAATAAGTTACATCTGCCGGTATTTTCTTTCGAGATGCCCAGTAGTAAATCCGAAGATGACTTGAATTTCGAGCATATACATGTGTGTGGGCACATAAGGCAATTCGTTAACGAGAATGTGTAAAATCATGTTGACAGTATTGACCATGCGAGGACACTGTGGGATAAGCTGGAATCTTTGTATACAAAGAATATCAGGGTAAATAAATTATTCCTGATCCGGATGATGATGGGTCTGTGCTACAAAGATGCATGGTGTGTCCATTATAGATCACTTGAATGAGTTCCAGGACGTGGTTGGCCATCTATCCTCGATGGAAGTTAAGTTCGACGACGAGGTTCAAGGACTTTGGTTGCTATATACATTGCCAGATCGTGGGAGACCGTACGAGTATCTATGATCGCTTTTGCTCTAAAAGGTATGGTCAGTCAGGAGTTTGCCAAGAGTGGGGTATTGAATGAAGAGATGCGGAGATATTCTCAGGACACTTTATCCACATCCCACTCAGAGGTGCTAGTTTCATAGAGCCGCAGAATGGGCAAAAGTATGGATCCAGGTGGTGGCAGAGACAAGAGTAAAGGCAAGTCCAAGGGTCGGTACAAGGCCTCGGAGTATTACCATTGTGGTAAGAAGGGTCACATCAAGCAAAAATATTTTGCTTAGAAGAGAGAAGAAGGGTGACAAAGGAAAGCAAAGTGAGAACATTACAGCGGCGGCCTCGGCACATGGAGGCGATATAATCGTCGTAGGTGATGAGGTTGTCATGAACCTTGCCTAATATGACAATTCTTGGCTGGTGGACTCTGATGCTTCAGCGCACGTATCTCACAATATGACACTATTTGCTACTTACATGATAGGCGATTGTAAAATGTTGAAAATGGGCAACGGAGATGTGTTGAAGGCGATTGCCATTGGAGATGTGCATGTGAGGACAAAAATGGGTACAGTTCTTTTTCTTAAAGATGTCCGTCATGTCCCTGATATCTATTTTAACCTGGTGTCGGTTGGAAGGTTGGATGATGAGGGTTTCTTCAATTCCTTCGGGAACGGTCAGTGAAAACTTTCCAGAGGTTCGATGATGATTGCCAAAGGAAGCAAGAACTCTATACTACTATATAAAGGGAAGCGCATATGGGACACATGAGGTGAATGCACTCAGAGATACGTCTACCGAATTATGGCACAGACAGCTCAGCCATATCAGTGAGAAGGGGATAAGCTACTTGGTAAATAGAAAGTTGATTCCACGGCTAAATTTTACAAAATTGGAGAAGTGCACACACTATTTAGCAGAAAAGTAAAATAGGGTGTCTTTCCAAAGTCACCCAAGTTCAAGGAAGCCGGCGTTGCTCGAGTTGATTCACTCGGATGTCTGCGGTCCTATGAAGGTAAAATCTATTGGTGGTGCTTCTTATTTTATGACATTTATTGATGATTATTCCAGGAAGGTTTGGGTCTATGCCTTAAAGACCAAGGATCAGGTGCTGTCAACTTTCAAAGAGTTTCAGGCCTCTGACGAAAGAAAGACGGACAAGAAGCTGCTATATGTTTGGTCAGACAATAGCGGCGAGTACATTGGTCCCTTTGATGCTTATTACAGAGAGCAAGGGATATGACACTAGAAGACTTCGTCCAAGATACCTCAGCTCAATGGTGTAGCAGAACGAATGAACATGACACTGATGGAGAGGGTACGGTATTTTCTATCAAAGGCAAACTTATCGGACAGTTATTGGGATGAGGCTCTTTACGCTGATGCTTATACTATTAATTTATCTCCTAGTGCTCCTTTGCAAATGTGCTTGACAAAGTATGGTACGATAAAGAACCGTCATATAATCACCTGCGAGTATTTGGTTGTAAGGCCTTCGTGCATGTACCAAAGGAATAAGAGATCCAAACTTGAGCCGAAGACGAGACGGTGCTTCTTTGTCGGCCACGGTCGGGATGACTTTGGCTATAGACTCTATGATCCCATAGAAAGAAAGCTCTAAAGAAGCAAGGACGTGGTATTCTTCGAGGATCATACCATGACCAACACTCAAGATTTTGAGATGCCTTCCGAGGCCGAGGAATTGCCTGAGTTAGAGTCATTTTGCTTCAAGCACTTTCCAGAGGATATCGCAAAGGATCCAATTATGGGGAGCCTGTACATGGAGTGGCTTCCAACCTTGATCATCAGCCTGCTGATAGTGGTCAGGATAACTCGCATGAGGATGTGGATACCAGAAAGGTAGTTTCTGAAAGGAATGAGGCTACTAATATACAATCAGCACCCATTGTTCCTTTGAGAAGGAGCAACAGAGACGTCAACCATCTACGAGATACTCACGAAATGAGTATGTGCTACTGACGTGGGAGAGCTCGAAAGTTTCATAGAGGCTATGGACGATGAACATAAGCAGGAGTAGATGGAGGCTATGCAGAAGGAGATGAGTTCCTTATAGGCCAACTCCACTTATGATCTGGTGCGGTTGCCAAAGGGCAAGAAGGCTTTGAAAATCGATGGGTTTTCAGAATGAAGCAGACATATGATTCTACTTGCCCTCAATACAAAGCGAGACTGGTAGTTAAAAGCTACGGTCTGCGAAAAGGCATAGATTATGATGAGATCTTTTTACTGGTTGTTAAATAGTCGTCTATTCGGGTGGTGATAGCATTGGCAGCCAGTTTCGACTTGGAGGTCGAGCAGATAGACGTAAAAATGACATTCCTCTACGATGATCTTGAGGAGTTATACAAGGTGCAGCCAGAGGGATTTTATGAGAAGGACAAGTCACACATGGTCTACTGGTTGAGGAAGAGCTTGTATGGTCTGAAGCAGGCTCCGAGGCAGTGGTACAGGTAGTTTGAGTCATTTATGGGAGAGCATGGTTATGCACGGATGATGTCCGACTACTGTATATTTGTGAGGTACTTTGCCAAGGATGATTTCATCATTTTACTGTTTTATGTTGATGATATGCTACTGATGGGTCGAAATGCCACTAGGATAGCAAAATTGAAGCACCAACTGGGCGTAGCCTTCTCTATGAAGGATTTGGAAGCAGGAAAGACTATTCTTGGGATGGAGATCAACCAAGAGAGGAAGTCCAAGTTGCTACCCATGTCCCAAAAGAAGTACATTCACTAGGTACTTCAGCATTTCGGGATGGACGGGTCAAAGAAAGTGACTAACCCCCTTGCAGCTTACTTTAAGCTAACTGAGGAGCAGTGTCCATCTACTGTCACCCTCATTTCCCGTATTTCATATTTATACTCGTATCTGAATTTTGGCATGTATTTTTATTTTTCTCAACTTGTAGAATTTTGGTATTTCTCGTATTTTGGTTTTGGCATGGCTCGGTTTTATTGGGGATAGTTTGCTTTGGTTCGATTTTATGTGAGTTGGATCACCTTAACCTATGCTACCCCTCATCACCACCGCAACTCCCCCTCTTTATATCCCCACCTACCACTCTCTCTCTTCATTACCACCACCATTTATTTTCTTCTTCTTCTTCTTCTTCCTCCACACAACTCCCCAACCCCTAGGCAAGTGCATCTTGCCACTACATGAGGACCCTCTTTTCTTTGTCCATTTGCTAGTTTAGGACATGGAGATCAACATTATTCTTGGGTTTTTATGATTTGGAGTCTCTGTTGATGTAGATCTAAGTTATTTCTATTTTCAGATTTTGCATGGTTTGAGCTATTTATGTTGGTTTTCTATGAGTTTTGATGTTTCCATGAGGAAGAGCTTTCAGTTTCACCCAAGTTGGAACTTTGGAAATCCGAATTTGGAGTTCGGATGGCCGAGTTATGAACTTGTGAAGCTTTGGGTTCTTCCTTGGTGTTCTTGCTGTTTGGAGAAGACAGTGAGCAGTGTGCAGAGCTGTTTAGCTTATGCACACTGAGCTATGTGCGCTTTTTAGCGCCGCATACGCTGGCTAGAGTACGCTTCCTGTTGGAAGCGTGTCTCCTTGAGCGTGCGTGACTTTCACACACTGCTCCCTGTAGCGTGCGTGACTTTCACGAATGCTGCCTCCCTTGAGCGTGCGTGACTTTCACACACTGCTCCCTGTAGCGTTCGTGACTTTCACGTATGCTGCCTCCCTTGAGCGTGCGTGACTTTCACACACTGCTCCCTGTAGCGTGCGTGACTTTCACGTATGCTGCCTCCCTTGAGCGTGCGTTACTTTCACACACTGCTCCCTGTAGCGTGCGTGACTTTTACGAATGCTGCCTCCCTTGAGCGTGCGTGACTTTCACATACTGCTTCCTGTAGCGTGCGTGACTTTCACGTATGCTGCCTCCCTTGAGCGTGCGTGACTTTCACACACTGCTTCTCTGTAGCGTGCGTGACTTTTCACATACGCTGCCCCTTGAGCGTGCGTGACTTTTCACATACACTGCTCACTTGAGGGTGCCCTGGTACGTAGACTTGAGTGAGCCTTGCATGCGTGCTTTTGCACGTATGCTGCCCCTTGACCCCTTGCTTAGTCGACTGATTCTTGGAGTTTTGGTTTTATTTCTTTAAGCTTGGCTCTTCTATAACCCCGTATTTTGATATTTTATTAGATATTTTACGCCCATTTTATATCCTTACGCCTTTTGTCATGAACTTAATTTTGCTTAATATGTTTGGAATGACTATTGTACATGGCTTGGTATGGCAAGAAACTAGTATAACACGACAGTGACCCGTAGTGGTGCACTCCTGACATGACCAACCTGACTTGATAGTGGCCCGTCGTGGCGCACTCTTGACAAGTACCCTGGCATGATTTATCTTGATAACCTAACTTGACCTGTCTTGACACCGTGGGTGGTTCTTTCTTGCTTGCTTGTTAATCCACTTGTCCAGTCTTGCATCATGTCTAGGATGGAACTCCTGAGTACCACGGTCAGGAGTACCTACTAAAATGGATTAAGGTTAATAACTAGAATAACTCAGTAGTCATGAAAAGATGACACAGCTACAGGCAATCCCGTTACCTGGGCGCTCTTGGGATCTGTAGCCTGCCGTCGAGTAGGGCACATTTCCAGCGCACCGTCGAGTGTTGCACCCTCTAAGTCACCTAAGGGTACATTTGTCTTCTGGGCGATATACCCACCTGAATTTAACCCCTAACTTTCGACCTGGGTAACCTGGACGGTCTGCAGTGCTTGTGGCTGTGGAACAATCTCACTGCATCTTGTTAGTAATTAGGCCTGTGACAACCCTAGTTAGTTAAAGTAGTAAGCCGTAGGATCTGCTTGGCCGTGATTGATTGAATGAGGTATAACCAGTTTAGCCATGTCTTGATCCAGTACAAGATTGCTCCCTGTCTTGATTTCTTACATTATTATCTTGTCGATAAATGGTGGAAAACCAAGCTCTGTTCAGATGAAGGGTTACAACCCCGGTCCTTGTTTGGTTTACGGGTTGTAACCTGGCTATCGGAATAGTTCCATGGTTATCTCGTCGTATATCATCCTGACATATTTTCGTAATTTTATTTTTAATATTAGATTTTCTGTGCTGATTGCTGGCTTTTGTTCTTATTTCGTGGCCCCCTTGTGGCACTTGCTCTTTCTGGGGTTGACCCAGCTGGTTTTGTGTGGCCAGATTTCGGAGCATCTCCCGAGGATCTACCAAGCTTCCAGCCCAATGGTGAACACTAGACGGAATCCGGGCCAAGAGTGGGTTTTCTATTTTGTTTCGCTCACTCTATTGTAAAAAAATTATTCTTTTGAGGCGTTTAGCCGACGAACACCTGTAAGCTCGGAGCACTTTTACTTACTGTCTGCCTACGGGCTGTAAACATGATTGACAAATCCTAGGGTTGATCATGTATGACTAAACTCTTACTAGTCCTAACATTTTGTAACGACTAGCTTTATGATCAGCTGAATATGTAATATTTGGGACGCCTTATTATTGTATATTTAATGATCATACATCTTGCGAATTTACTTACTTGTGGTGATTGAGACACTAGGCTTGTTCATGACCATAAGAGACTGTTGGCTTGTAGAAAACCCTCACATATCTAGACAGCCGTGACCGTATATCGAGGTGGTTTCCATTTCAATATACGTAGCTGGCTATGTCTGCCCCCGCTCTCCAGTATTCTGGTTCTGGGGCGTGACATGGTTTAAGTGGTGGCCCATGCAGGTCTTGTCAATCAAGATGTGTGGGGGTTTACCAGATAGATGTCTCAATCAGTACTCGTCCTTGATCTCTGTTCGTATCCTCTGAATCCCTGGATTCTTGTCCTGATCCTGTGCTTATATCGTTGATCTGTCCTGGTCCTTTTCTTATTGTTTCCTGTGTCGTCTTCTTTAGCGGCACTGTACCTGGTCCTACCGATCGACGAGGTGGAGCACATCTAGTGGATCAGCAGCAACCTGGAGATCAAGCCCAGCATTCCGAGGTAGCCTCCAGAGTTGTGCCTACTGGAGGAGAGTCACCAGTTCGGCCCGTCCAGCCCACAGAGCCAGATGATGGTACCTTAGTAGGCCTCATCAGAACCTTGATAGCTTCCCAGGATCGTCGAAGCGACGCCCTATACCAGATAGTTCAAGATGCTTTGACCCGAGGCGGACATCCAGGGAACCAGGCGGCCAACAGTTTCAAGCGCTTGAACCCTCCTTTCTTCGACGGCAGCGAGGATGCGATTGCCGCGGATGCATGGCTTCAGGATACCGAGGTAATTCTGGAAGCAGCTAGGACACCCAAGAATAAGAAGGTGGCGGTGGTACGCCTGCAGTTGTTGGACTTGGCTCGCAGTTGGTGGGCAGTGTAGGCCATGGGATTAGTGGCACCCATTGCTTGGGCAGTATTTAGGGAGAGATTCCAGACTAAGTACTTTGATGCTGTGGCTCGGTACGACCTGCAGACCAGATTTACCAACTTGAAGCAAGGAGGCAGAACAGTCGACAGTTATGCATCGGAGTTTTCTAGACTCAGTAGGTTTGCCCTCACCTTGGTGGCAACCGAGCTCGATAGAGCCCAGCGGTTCCAGCAGGGACTGCATTTGGAGATCTTGTTAGCGGTTGAGCAGTTCGAGCACCAGACGTTCGATGCGGTCTTGAGAGCAGCTAGGAGGCATGAGTATACCTCCCAGAGGATCGTGGATAGGACCGGAGGTAGGAAGCGGTCCCATAGTCAGATGCATCAATCGTCAGCTCCAGTCCCGGCAGCTAGGGGATTGACCATTGGAACTCCGAGGCGGGCGGCCTCAGTAACATCGGTTCAGCATTCGACCCCGACGTACCCACAGCAGCAGAAGTAGAAGCAGACTTCCGCGATGGGATGTTCTCATTGCGGGAAGCCAGGACATATGGTGGCAGATTGTCGCAGGGCGCAGGGATTGTGTCTGGCTTGTGAAGCAGCAGATCATAGGGTAGGGGCTTGCCCGAATAGGGGTGGTTCATCAGCATCCAACCCTTCTAGCTCTTCGGTGAGAGGACCGGCCCCAGTACCAGTTCAGTAGCAGCAGTATCAGTCTTCGAGGCCCTTGCCGCCTCAGTCTCAGGCATTCCAGCAACAGCACCCCCAGCAGTATGCACAAGCCCAAGCTCAGGCCCAGAATAGGCAGAGAGGTTGCCAACAGAGGGGACCAGCAGCCAGAGGACAAGGTCAGGCCATGATGATGGCTATGGAAGAAGAAGTTGCACCAGGTGAGGTAGTGGCATGTACTATTCTCGTCAACTCCTTTCCAGCTTCGGTATTGTTTGATTCTGGTGCATCGCATTCATTTATGTCTGTACGATTTGCGACATGGATAGGATTGGAGCCTGAGTCATTATCAGTGAGGCTCAATATACTTACTGGTAATGGTCTTGTGGGAGTAGATCGAGTGTTTTCCTCGTGTCGGATCGTAGTTAGCGGTAGGGAGTTCTCCGCTAGATTTATAGAGTTTTCTATGGCGGACTATGATGTAGTCCTAGGCATGGATTGGTTGAGGAACCAGTATGCTAGGATAGACTGCCATATTGGCAGAGTTGTCTTTAGTATCCCCGGCGAGCCAGAGTTTTCGTTTTCCAGAGGCGCAGTGGAGCCATCTTTTCCAGCATTGCGGATGGCAGTAGCAGCAGTGCAGTTACCCCGGATAGTTGAAGAGTTTCCAGATGTCTTTCCAGAGGAGCTTCCAGGGATGCCGCCAGAGCGGGAGATTGAGTTCACTATAGACTTGATTCCCGGGACAGCACCAGTATCAGAGCGAGTCTACAGGATGGCACCTTCAGAGTTGGAAATTTTATACAAGATGATTGAAGAACTGAGGACCAAGGGATTCATCCGTGCTAGTGGATCGCCTTGGGAAGCCCCGATGCTTCTTGTGAAAAAGAAGGATGGTACGTCCAGGCTATGTGTTGATTATCGTACCTTGAATTCGGTGACAATCAAGAACAGATACCCTCTTCCAAGGATAGATGACTTGTTTGATCAGCTCAGAGGGGCTTCAGTGTTCTCGAAGATCGACTTGCGGTCGGGATACCACCAGATCAGAGTCAGAGAGCAGGACATCCCGAAGACAGCATTCAGATCGAGGTATGGACATTGGGAGTTCCTTGTTATGCCCTTTGGAGCGACCAATGCGCCGGCAGTATTCATGGACCTCATGAATCGCATTTTCATGCCTTACTTGGACCAGTTTGTGATCGTGTTCCTAGATGACATCCTGGTCTACAGCAAGAGTGAAGCAGAGCATGAGCAGCATCTCAGAGTCGTCCTTCAGACGCTTAGGGAGCACCAGTTGTACGCCAAGTTCAGTAAATGCGAGTTCTGGCTCGATCGTATTTCATACTTGGGTCACATCATTACCCGAGGAGAAGTGGAAGTGGATCCCCAGAAGATTGTGGCTATCGAGTCATGGCCGGTACCCAGCTCAGTGGCAGAGGTTCGTAGCTTCCTTGGATTGGCCGGCTACTACCGGCGGTTCGTTTCAGATTTCGCAAGGATTTCAGTGCCGATGACCCAGTTGACCCGCAAGGATGTGCCGTTTGTTTGGACAGCAGAGTGTCAGGAATCATTTGAGAAGTTGAAGCGAGGTTTGATAACGGCTTCCATTCTCACCCTTCCAGATGGGATCGGAGGATTCACAGTTTATTGTGACGCTTCAGGCAGAGGATTGGGGTGTGTCTTGATGCAGCATGGGAAGGTAATATCTTATGCGTCATGCCAACTTCATGATCATGAGAAGAATTACCCGACCCACGACTTATAATTGGCGGCGGTAGTGTTTGCTTTGAAGTTGTGGAGACACTACTTGTACGGAGATAGAGTGGAGATCTTTACTGATCATAAGAGCCTGAAGTATGTTTTCATCCAGAAGGACCTTAATATGCGGCAGAGAAGATGGCTCGAGCTATTAGTGGATTATGATGTAGATTTGCAGTATCATCCTGGGAAGGCCAACGTTGTAGCAGATGCATTGAGCAGGAGAGCCGGAGTTTATTTCCTGACGGCACAACCAGAATTATTGGCAGATCTTCAGAAGGTGGGAATTGAGGTAGTTCTTCCAACCAGTGTTGCATTGATGGCCAGTCTATAGGTTCAGTCCAGCATAGTTGAGAGGATCCGGATGGCGCAGTCAGCAGATTCCAAGCTTCAGCGACTAAGAGCAGAGTGTGAAGCGGGAAGAAGGCCAGAGTTATATATCCATGAAGACGGTACACTTCGGCACGGCACTCGTCTTTGTGTACCTAGTGGAGATATCAGACAGGAAGTCATGGCAGAAGCCCACAGTTCACAGTATTCTATTCATCCGGGTGGTACGAAGATGTACCGTGATATTCGTCAGCATTTTTGGTGGAATGGCATGAAGAGGGAGATAGCCCGGTTTGTCTCTTGGTGTTTGGTTTGCCAACAGGTTAAAGCTGAACATCAGAGGCCTGCTGGACTTCTTCAGCCCTTACCGATCCCAGAATGGAAATGGAAACATATAACCATGGATTTCGTGACCGGATTGCCCAGATCTCCGGCCGACAGAGATACCATTTGGGTGATTGTGGACAGGCTTACCAAGGTGGCACACTTTCTCCCGTTCAGAGTTGGACAGTCGACGGGGCAGCTAGCAGAGATGTATCTCAGGCAGATCGTCAGGCTTCACGGTGTGCCAGTCAACATCACCTCAGACAGGGATTCAAGGTTTACATCACACTTTTGGCACAGCTTGCAGAAGAGTTTGGGGGCTCGTCTTCAGTTCAGCTCAGCTTATCACCCACAGACGGATGGTCAATCAGAGCGCACAATCCAGACTCTTGAAGATATGTTGAGATCTTGCACCCTTGACTTCAGTGGTTCATGGAAGAATCATCTGCACCTGGTGGAATTCTCGTACAACAACAGTTATCAGGCCAGTATCCAGATGGCACCCTTCGAGGCTCTCTATGGCAGGAAGTGCAGATCCCTGCTAGCATAGGACGATGTAGGAGAGAGGCAGATGCTCGGACCCGAGTTGATTTCCCAGACGGTTGAAGTGGTCAGGAAGGTCAGAGATCACCTCCGAGTTGCCCAGGACTGCCAGCGCCATTGTGCCGATGCTCATCGGCGTCCCTTAGAATTTGCTGTCAGCGACCATGTATTCCTTAGGATCTCGCCTAACCGCGGCGTCATTCGCTTCGGCGTGCGGAGAAAGCTTAGTCCTAGGTATATAGGGCCGTTCGATATTCTAGAGCGAGTAGGAGATGTATCTTATCGTCTCGCTCTTCCGCTGTCGCTAAGTGAGGTACATGATGTATTCCATGTGTCCCAATTACGACGGTATATTTCGGACCCGAGCCACATCCTAGACCATTCGGAATTGGTTGTTGGTACCAACCTTTCGTATGAGGAGAGGCCCGTATCTATTTTGGACCGGAGGGAAAAGATACTCAAGAACAAGACTATTAAATTAGTCCGTGTTGCTTGGGGTCATCACTCTCTGGGTGAGTCAACGTGGGAGCGTGAGGACGACATCCGATCGCGATATCCCTACCTGTTTGACTCGTGAGGTATAATATCTTTTTATGCCTTACATTTTCCCTTTCTTGCTTGCATTGTATGATTGTATGATTAGACTGCTTAGTGTAGCTTGCTTGTGCTTAATGTAGCTGTCGTGACAATCTCTAGCTCCTTGATTAAATTCCGAGGACGGAATTCTTTTAAGGTGGGTAGAGTTGTCACCCTCATTTCTCATATTTTCCGTATTTCGTATTTATACTCGTATCTGAATTTTGGCATGTATTTTTATTTTTCTCAACTTGTAGAATTTTGGTATTTCTCGTATTTTGGTTTTGGCATGGCTCGGTTTTATTGGGGATGGTTTGGTTTGGTTCGGTTTTATGTGAGTTGGATCACCTTAACCTATGCTACCCCTCATCCCCACCGTAACTCCCCCTCTTTATATCCCCACCAACCACTCTCTCTCTTCATTACCACCACCATTTATTTTCTTCTTCTTCTTCTTCTTCTTCTTCTTCCTCCACACAACTCCCCAACCCCTAGGCAAGTGCATCTTGCCACTACATGAGGACCCTCTTTTCTTTGTCCATTTGCTAGTTTAGGACATGGAGATCAACATTAGTTCTTGGGTTTTTATGATTTGGAGTCTCTGTTGATGTAGATCTAAGTTATTTCTATTTTTGGATTTTGCATGGTTTGAGCTATTTATGTTGGTTTTCTATGAGTTTTGATGTTTCCATGAGGAAGAGCTTTCAGTTTCACCCAAGTTGGAACTTTGGAAATCCGGATTTGGAGTTCGGATGGCCGAGTTATAAACTTGTGAAGCTTTGGGTTCTTCCTTGGTGTTCTTGCTGTTTGGAGAAGACAGTGAGCAGTGTGCAGAGCTGTTTAGCTTACGCACACTGAGCTACGTGCGCTCTTTAGCGCCGCGTACGCTGGCTTGAGTACGCTTCCTATTGGAAGCGTGTCTCCTTGAGCGTGCGTGACTTTCACTCACTGCTCCCTGTAGCGTGTGTGACTTTCACGAATGCTGCCTCCCTTGAGCGTGCGTGACTTTCACACACTGCTCCATGTATAGTGCGTGACTTTCACGAATGCTGCCTCCCTTAAGCGTGCGTGACTTTCACACACTGCTCCCTGTAGCGTGCGTGACTTTCACGTATGCTGCCTCCCTTGAGCGTGCGTGACTTCACACACTGCTCCCTGTAGCGTGCGTGACTTTCACGTATGCTGCCTTCCTTTAGCGTACGTGACTTTCACACACTGCTCCCTGTAGCGTGCGTGACTTTCACGAATGCTGCCTCCCTTGAGCGTGCGTGACTTTCACACACTGCTCCCTGTAGCGTGCGTGACTTTCACGTATGCTGCCTCCCTTGAGCGTGCGTGACTTTCACACACTGCTTCTCTGTAGCGTACGTGACTTTTCACATACGCTGCCCCTTGAGCGTGCGTGACTTTTCACGTACACTGCTCACTTGAGGGTGCCTTGGTACGTAGACTTGAGTGAGCCTTGCGTGCGTGCTTTTGCACGTATGCTGCCCCTTGACCCCTTGCTTAGTCCACTGATTCTTGGAGTTTTGGTTTTATTTCTTTAAGCTTGGCTCTTCTATAACCCCGTATTTTGATATTTTATTAGATATTTTACGCCCATTTTATATCCTTACGCCTTTTGTCATGAACTTAATTTTGCTTAATATGTTTGGAATGACTATTGTACATGGCTTGGTATGGCAAGAAACTAGCATAACACGACAGTAACCCGTAGTGGTACACTCCTGACATGACCAACCTGACTTGATAGTGGCCCCTCGTGGCGCACTCTTGACAAGTACCCAGGCATGATTTATCTTGATAACCTAACTTGACCTGTCTTGACACCGTGGGTGGTTCTTTCTTGCTTGCTTGTTAATCCACTTGTCCAGTCTTGCATCATGTCTAGGATGGAACTCCTGAGTACCACGGTCAGGAGTACCTACTAAAATGGATTAAGGTTAATAACTAGAATAACTCAGTAGTCATGAAGAGATGACACAGCTACAGGCAATCCCGTTACCTGGGCGCTCTTGGGATCTGTAGCCTGCCGTCGAGTAGGGCACATTTCCAGCGCACCGTCGAGTGTTGCACCCTCTAAGTCACCTAAGGGTATATTTGTCTTCTGGGCGATGTACCCACCTGAATTTAACCCCTAACTTTCGACCTGGGTAACCTGGACGGTCTGCAGGGCTTGTGGCTGTGGAACAATCTCACTGTATCTTGTTAGTAATTAGGCCTGTGACAACCCTAGTTAGTTAAAGTAGTAAGCCGTAGGATCTGCTTGGCCGTGATTGATTGAATGAGGTATAACCAGTTTAGCCATGTCTTGATCCAGTACAAGATTGCTCCCTGTCTTGATTTCTTACATTATTATCTTGTCGATAAATGGTGGGAAACCAAGCTCTGTTCAGATGAAGGGTTACAACCCCGGTCCTTGTTTGGTTTACGGGTTGTAACCTGGCTATCGGAATAGTTTCATGGTTATCTCGTCGTATATCATCCTGACATGTTTTCGTAATTTTAGTTTTAATATTAGATTTTCTGTGCTGATTGCTGGCTTTTGTTCTTATTTCGTGGCCCCCTTGTGGCACTTGCTCTTTCTGGGGTTGACCCAGCTGGTTTTGTGTGGCCAGATTTCGGAGCATCTCCCGAGGATCTACCAAGCTTCCAGCCCAATGGTGAACACTAGACGAAATCCGGACCAAGAGTGGGTTTTCTATTTTGTTTCGCTCACTCTATTGTAAAAAAATTATTCTTTTGAGGCGTTTAGCCGACGAGCACCTGTTAGCTCGGAGCACTTTTACTTGCTGTATGCCTACGGGCTGTAGACATGATTGACAAATCCTAGGGTTGATCATGTATGACTAAACTCTTGCTAGTCCTAACATTTTGTAACGACTAGCTTTATGATCAGCTGAATATGTAATATTTGGGACGCCTTATTATTGTATATTTAATGATCATACATCTTGCGACTTTACTTACTTGTGGTGATTGAGACACTAGGCTTGTTCATGACCATAAGAGACTGTTGGCTTGTAGAAAACCCTCACATATCTAGACAGCCGTGACCGTATATCGAGGTGGTTTCCATTTCAATATACGTAGCTGGCTATGTCTGCCCCCGCTCTCCAGTATTCTGGTTCTGGGGCGTGACATCTACCGAGGACGAGAAGGAAGATATGGAGCGAGTTACATATGTTTTAGCTGTGGGAAGCCTCATATATGCTATGGTGTGTACGAGGCCAAACATCACTCACACAGTTAGCACAGTTAGCAGGTATCTTTCCAATCATGGAAGGATATATTGGAGTACGGTCAAGTGGATTCTACGGTACCTTCAGGACACTGTCGATTGGAGACTTTCCTTTGGTGGTGATGAGTCGAAGCTGGTCAGCTATACTGACTCTGATATGGCTGGAGATGTGGATACGAGGCGCTCGACTTCAGGCTATGTGTAAACCCCTGTAAAATTTTGCTCCTAATAATTTTATATACATATATATATATTTTATATACATATTATATATATATATATATATATATATATATATATATATATATATATATATATATATATATATATTATATCCAAAAATTCATAAACAATTCCATAAATATTTATCAACCATATAGTACAAGTTTTAAATATAATTTAAACATCTTCTTAATTACTAAATACCTTAGTATTGTTACAGGGAATTATTTATACAACAATAAGTAAACTTGTACTATATGGTTGATAAATATTTGTGGAATTGTTTATGAATTTTATGATATAATAGAAATATATATATATATATATATATATATATATATATATATATATATATATATATATATATATATATATATATTGAAAAATATTTAGGAAGGTATATATATGACTATACATGCATATACAAATATATTTGTAGAAGAAACACATAAATACTTTCCTTATTATTTATTATTTCTTTTACTACTACTATTATTATTATTATAATTACTTCTCTTCCTTCTTCCTTCCTTATTAGAATTAGTGAACAGTACTGGGCTATCCCGACCAAGCTCTCGAACGGAAGTTCAAGATCTCCACGAACTGGAAGTTCGTAAAAATCAAACAAAATCCTCAAGAACCTATCCAATCTAACTTAAAACCTGATTCTTCTGTGGATGAACTCAATCCTAATTCAAATTCCACTCGAATTTGAAGGGATTTCGAAATATCTCATTCGGGAATATCTAACCCAATAAACTGATACTATCGGGAAGAACTGAACCTTAACTTCACGAAAACCTAGCCACCTTCGACTTTTGAGCAACCCATAACCTTCCTCTCCATGCCGCGCACGTTCTTGGCCGCCTACATCGGCAGCACGCTCGTCGGAGAGCCACCAATGCCGCCCTAGGCCGACGCAAAACAGAGCATGCTCTGTTTAACCCGCATCCAGGTACACATGTTAATCGCAGAATTTTTTTATCTATTCTCGATCATTTTCGATTATGTAAACTCCCATAGAGAGCCTACATTATCCTCTCAAAAACCCAATAATTAGGTTTAAGTGAAGTCAAACAACATATCCGAGAAATCGACACAAAGACGGGGAAAAACTGTTCGAAAATAGAACATAAAACCAATCCAATACCCTATATTGAAAGGCAGATAACTGCCAGCTTATAGGGGATTTTGGGAATCTACTTGAACAGATTAGTAGTCTAATAACCGACTTTAAGATCCATAAATTAGTTGTATATATTCTATAATTATTTTCTGCTTAAAACAGTTTCAAACGTTGAGAAAAAACAGTTATCAAAACCCCCAATTTCAAAAAATATCACCGATACGGCGTGTGTCCCAACAACCGGGCGACGTGGTCGCGAACCAAAAGCATCAAAAGGTGTGTATCGACTTCGCGGACGTATGGGATTCGACGGAACTCAATTTCGTTGTGCGTTCGCGACGGAATCGAGGCGTATCCATCGATATACCCCTTATCGGCCCCTTTGCAACCTAGCCCCTTACTTCGTGTACGTTCTTCATCTTGAGATAAAACTTGTGCCAATAGGACTATATCACTTTTCTGGTCCTGTGTGCCAAGTTTGGTTCAATTTTGAGAAGGTCGACCGGAATGACCTTTTGGCGGGCTCGCGACCCGATCCAACGGACAAAATTGTGCACGGCCCACCAGAATCCAACTTTAGACATATGGTTGGGTTCATCTCTTCTAATCAAACCCGTAGACATATAGTTTGATGATGTTAGAGACCGTAGATACTGGCACGCTTTTCAGTGCAAAATGGGTCCAACGGCGGACATCATTTTAATCCAAAATTTTGATTTTGCACCTGTGTCCAGAATTGAACTTTTGGGCAGGCATTCTTAGACATTTATTTTATACCAAACGCATTGGTGATGTCTGTTTCAGCATCTGGAGACTGTCGTGTGAGTTGGACTTTTGTGTGACACTTTGAGTGGTTGGTATTATCGGTTTCACCAGCAAAGGACCCCAGGCGAGTACATTTGTTGTTTGTTTTCGATATTGATTATTACTATATTTTATTTTTAGTCATTCTATATTTGATTCTTGTCACTTTTCATACCTTGTCGTAGTCTTACATGTAGTATCGGAAAGGGAAAGTACCAAAAGATGTGTGATCTGACCGTATACATTATGGACATCATAGACATTGTAGACATCGTAGACATTATAGATATCATAGATATTATTTATTTCCTACAAAGTAGACATCGTAGACATTGTTTATTTTATTGCAAAGTAGACATTGTAGACATTGTTTATTTTCTTGTAAAGTAGACATCGTAGACATTGCTTAGACATCGTATACATCGTGGTGTAACTGTCCCTAGACTGATCACATATCAAAAGGGTAATTCAAAAACACATAGATATTATTTCCTTTATTCTAATTTTCTCATGTATTTTCTTACCATTATTCTAATTATTTTAAATCATGTATTGTATGGTTAACCTTTGTTTTATAGTCGTTATCATATATTGGAATTGTATTCAATGAATTGTACTCGTTCTATTCCTGATTGAAAACCAACATTTTTCAGGTTAGTCGCGACTACGCTTAGCATTGGGGAGACATGGGTATATGCGGAGGCCTAGTTAGATGGTTGAGCATTTAGTTAGTAGTCTTTTTTATTTCTTTGTGAGACCTTGTACTTTGTATCAAATATAAATATTTAAATATTGTAATCAATATAGTTTTCTGAATGAGCAAATAAAGTATTTATTATTTTTTGATATTGAGCATCATGGCCTTGACAATGTTCTACCGTCAATACTGCGACGTAGGATGGCTTGGACACACACTCGTATCCCAAAAAGCGGGCACGGTCGTGACAGGTTTTTGTGGTGGCCCATGCAAGTTTATTTTTGTAAATCATGTGAACTCGTGCTAGTACTTAAGTTAGTCGTACTATTGTGAGCCTGCGACTAGGAAATGCTCATTCACAAGTTAGGGTTAATTTGATTTAAGAGAATGACTAGGACTAGGAGTCCCTAATTTAAATTGACTATTGGGTAGTTAAGGTTGATAAATAGGTCATGTGATTTAGCCAAGGATTTATTGAATCCTAACCCTATTATATATTTGAGGAATTCTCCTACGAGGATATCTTATTTTATTTTAACATAATGATAGGAACCAATATGGATAGACTATTCACTTGGTAAGTTAGGTCTTCCAAGAATTAATGCTCTAACCTTGATAAATTGTTCAATTCTTTTTTTTTTTGCACTCTGTATATATCATCCTCATATCATAAGTCCGAATTGCCTATTTAATTCCCATTTTGCCACAAGGAATTATTTTTGTAATTTCTAAATCTGTTATACATATACGAATCTCGAGTTAGTTTTGATTCAAAGTTTTTCCTCAATCATTTGAATACACATGAAATAAAGATTAGAATGTTTTTATTTCTTTTGTCTTCAGCTATTTCCTTCCTAATCAATCTTTTATTTTAAGGATTGAGACTTATATGACAGATACTTACTCTTCGCCCATCTTGATCATCCTGAGATCAGTTCGAGTTATCTTTCATGTCTAAGTCGTATCACTTATTTGTTTCCATAAGAAATTATCTTCTAAGAAGTCAATATTCTATTTTCTCCGTTGACTTTTGAGCCTAACATAACCCAGTTATCCATCTAGTAGTTCCGAGTCAATTTTGTTTTATGTTGTCCTTCGATCCTTGAATATGAGAGAAATAGAGAATTGGAAATCTTACTTCGGTCGTTTCTTCTAGTCGATCGCTTACTTTTCAAAAAATTGATACCTAATCTCCCATTTGATTTTCAAAATGGATACTTTCACTTCAAGGTCAGATACTTACGCTTTCTATCATAGTCAACTTGTTTGAATCTCTAGAAGCTCATTTGAATTTTATGGATATAGTTGGAAGAATGTTCGTTGACTCATAATGACAGGACAACAGTGCACTGTCGCCATTTATTTGAATTATGGAGACTGTGGGTTCACTGCAGCCAACAGTGCACTGGCGAGGCATGACCCCTAGAGTTGAAATTATTTTAAGAAAATGTAGGTTATCGAATATTGCTAAAACTATGTCTTAGTGGTCCTCTTTTGATCTTAGTTACCCTTTTGTCAATATTGGATAGAGTTAATAAATATCTGATATTGTATCATATTTGAGTCACGAAACCAAGGATTTACTACAGCCAGGTGTACACTGGCGAGACATAAGTTTTTGGTAAAATCACTTCAGACATGATTACAGTTTTCGGATACTATAGAGGTTAGAAAAATGACCTGTGTCCCATCGATTCAAAGCCAATACTAGTAGAAACTTTATAAGTTGTGTAGCATGCCTCCCAACCTAGCGCCTCGTGGTCCTTATGACCTATTAACGAGGTAATTGAATGATACCAATAGGTTTACCTACAATATAGAGTTTAGAGGTCCCTAATCCATTGGTCGACCAAGGCCTTAGATAAGAAGACAATAGGATGACTGTATAAGCACGAACACCGGATAAGGCTTAGATTCTTAATGAACTTGAACTACTTGTGCTTTCCTTCAATCATAAATCTTGTGTACTTATATTTCGGACTATCTTGACTAACGTCACTATTATAGCCTAGTTTTTGCAAGCTTATTCTTTATCGAGCTTGTTTAGGACATGTGTTTATTAGAGACATCCACTAACATATTGTCTAATTAGAATCGGTGTATTATGGTCTGATCAACCTTAGTGCATTGGTTCACTCTTCATATGATTAACCTACGTGGATTGAGATATAGATGCCTCTAGGATCTCATCTGCAACTACCTTGACAACTTCCTTTGAATTATTCAATCGCCCTTGGAACCTTGTATTCACATTCGATCCCATCTCCCTTGAACTCTTTATTGTTTTTGCCTTTACTTAATTTAGAAAAACAAATGCTTGTATTGGAGAAAGGATAGATACAGAATGTCCTCCTTAGTTCACCATATCACATGTGGCCATGAAAGCTAGTACGCAATCATTTTCTATTTATTTCAAATCGGAGAACGATCTTTAAACTTGATCCATATCTATCGTATCACGTTATCTATTACACCATGATCACGACTTGAATTTATCTAACTTCATTAATCATAAAATCTTATCTTAGTTTAATTTCGAGAAATAAATTTTTGAAGTATATAGGTTGTGAGCCCTCTAAATTTTAGGATTTACCAGTATTACCTATTGACTAGGATAAGTTGGTTCTCACTAAGAGGATAAACTAGTGCCTCATGAACACCCACTTCTTATTGAGATCATTTGTTGTCCCCGACCGTGACATTGATATTCGGAACACGAGACCAGCTGCTATCTTCCAACAAATTTTATATACAAGACCTAAACAAGTCCACCTTCATGTAGACATATCATGTCCCACTAAAACATGTTCCCTTGAACTCTATTTACATGATACGACTTTCAGGTTAAAAATGTTAACTAAAATTCTTACCGTAATATCGATATGTTTTTCCGACTTCAATTAGAGACTCAACCTCGACTCAAACCTTTCGACCCAATATATGGTTGTGATCTACTCGAAGCCCTCTATGAATATGCCACTAGTGTGCCACTCAATTGAGTCTTCTTGTGCTACTTAAAGACAAAAGTCACAGAAGGCTCATTTTGGGCTTTAAGAGCCTAGTTAACCAACCCGACTGGCAATTAGCCCAACCACTTGAATTGAAATCTATTTTAGGTTACCCTAACCTAATAAGAATGGTTTGAATTGATTTTATGGGACCTTGTCCTACCAATATAGATTAAAACCCAAGCTTCATTCAATCAAAGATTAATGTCCAATTTGGGAATCCATTAAAACCCACTTAAACTCATCCATGCATATCGCCATATTTGGACTATAAAACCAAACTTTATGAAGTAGGTCCCTACACCTATTATGCAGTCCCCATCTCGTGGTCCACTTATCCTCCTTCCATAAATCTCTTAACCGTATCCCTTTGTAGCATATATTATGCGATAAATAGAATCTAGTTATACCAACTTGTTTCCGGTTATGCTTGACCAAGACCTCTCCTACTGCCTTAGTGAAACACGATCAATATATGGGTGGTATCAATACCTAGGCTTCCTATAGAGTCCATGACTACTAATAGAAGTACCTCATATTCTCATACATCTCCTTAAGATTTGATCATCTTAAAATGCCTTATTATGGTGCTTTCCATGATTAACCAATTTCTATAAGTAGGATAGGATCTTGAACTTAGTGTATTTTATCTCTTGGAATGCGATATCAAGTTGGATTCTATCATTATCATTCTTCCATCTGTTTGGAAGTTTTAATACGATCTTCGTATTGCGTTCCATATCCCTTTTCTCGTGCGTTTAGGTAACTGCGGTAAAAGATCGCAATTCTGATTCTTCAAATCCATTATGTCATAGAATCTTGTCTTGGATTGAATTTCGAGAACAAAAGTTTTTTTTTGCTGAAGTGTATAGGCAAGCCTCTCTAAGAACGCAGGGTTCTTTTTGAAATACAAATGATTTAGGGTAGATTGGCTCCAATTGAACTAATAAAATAGTGATTCACGGAGTCCATATCTATTCGTATCATTTGATAAACATACTATGACTTTGATAATTAGAGCACAACATTGGCCTTTACCTTCCAATAAACTGCACACTCAAGAACTAGACAAGCCGCTCTACACATAGGACATACATGTCCTTCACAAGCACACCTTCATGTGCTCCATTTCTATCACACTACATGGATGACACATTTTTCCCTTAGAACAAACCATAGAGGCCCATTTTGTTCCTAATGAATGTTGACCATGCAAGTATCGACCCATTCCCTTAACTAAACTGAATACCCATGATCCATGGAAGACGCATCACACCTATAACGCATGCATTCCACCCAAACAAGCACCTGCCTCCTACACAACACAAAGCCTCGACCCCGCACACACTAGTTATTATGACATTCCAGACCCTTACCTAATCAAAGGCTATAGCAAGGGTATGCACTTGTTATAGATTCTCATCTCTTGGCCATAAATTTTTCTTATCCTAAGTACCTCACCTCCCAGTTACCCATATTAGGCGAAGGCTGAAATTCCTTTGAACCGACATGTTCTAGTAGTATTAAAACAAGAGATTCCTATCATTTAGGTGAAAGCATGGCCGATAGGAACGATGTTAAAGTGTAACAATCCTCCTATAAAAGTTATTGACCAGGAACGCCATGACAATACCTAGGTTCACTTAGAATCTGTAACTGCAGTAAGATAGTGTACAATATGCTCGTACCTCTCCTTAGAAATGGTCCTCCTCAGAAGCCTTATAACGACGAATTTTACGGTTAGCCAACTCCTATAAGTTGCGTAGGGCCTTGAACCAAAAATACCCTATCTAGTAGAATATGACACTAATTTGGATTCTGTTATAACCACCCCTCCATCCCTTCGAAAATCGAGTTACAATTTGACGTACCTACTTGTGAGCACCCTGAATTTTGGGTTAATTTTTTTTTAATTTTTCTGATTGATTTAGTTTTAATAAATAATTATTATGTTTATTATTTTTAAATATACTTTTCCGTGTCCTTGATATTTAGAGTGTCAGGGATGTTCAACTCTGGAAACCTTCTTCACGAGTTTTGTAGTGGACATGATTACCTTCATGATGGTATATAATGCCCCATCCAAACTTGTTCTCTTGTACTCTTTTTGCTTCGCAGAACTTCGGGTCGAATTAGACCATTTGATCATTAATTAATTTTCCCACACTTTTTCTTGATCATTATTAGCACATTACCGTGACTTTTGATTTGGGAGCACCAGACCCGACATTTTCTTGAAACCAACTTCTCATGCATGATCTACTCGAGACGCTCTTCACCCATGACCTTCGTGTCCCACTCAGACACGCCACTTTGTGCTCCATTTGCTTCACACAACTTTTCTGACACGTGATCCGATTTTATTTTATCCCACGGTGTCACATTTATTTTTTAACTTGATTTGTGGGTACCCTGTCGACCAAAACCTGTCAACCCCAAATATGGACATGGCCCACATTGAGCCTACTATCCGCATGCTACTTGTGTCCCATTTATTGGAATCCCCATGTGCTACTTATTTACTCATGATCATTAACACCTATTTAAATTTGTTTATTTTGCCATGTCTGATTTTGACCCAATCCGGCTCCACCAAGTCCAGCCCAGCTTCGTGTTACTCTCTATCACCATCACCCTCAGCCTTATTACCCTTAAAAAATACTAAATACTCATTCTACCTATTTTTAATATTTATTGAAAATTTCTGTTGATTTAAATCCCTAGGAATGACCTATTTTTTTATATTTAAATCCTAGCCTTTGATCTTGTCTCCAACAATCCCAACCATCAATCTCCTCTCTAGCAGCCAACACAAGATTTTTTTTCCTACATTGGCCGGCCCTAAATTCTAGGGATAGCCATTTCTCTCTCATTAATTGTATACATTTATTATTCACTCTCATCTCTTTCTCTCTCTCCAACTCTAATGAATTTTTCCCACACAACTCTTCTCCACACCAACAGCAGGTACCAGCCTGAGCCACCCACCTAGGGTGAGCCCGACCTCCCTCCGACGTGGCCGACGCCGCCGACCACCCCCCTGGCCGTCGGCCACCACCAACCTCCTCCTCCATCACCATTAATCCACCATCACTACCACTTAAATCGGCCACCAACCCCATCATTCGACACCATCACCCGACTCCACCATCTCGACCGTCGCCCCTGCCATCGTTGGGCCAGGCCAGAGAGCCCACCGCCACGCCTCGCTGGCCAGGCCATCCGCGCGCAGCCGCGCAGCACTACAACAGCAGTTTGGGCGCACCAGTCACGTCCGCGCGCCCCTTTGACCGGCTTGCAGGCCGCCGTTCAGGCGTCGCCGCCGTCGTGACTGGCCCCCCTAGGCTGGGCGAACACAGGCGACCCCCCTGGGTACGCCACCACTCTCTCCGGCGCGACGTATAGACGATTCGTGCGTTTCGTACGAATTTCCGCCGTGACGCGCGCAAAATCAAGTCCATTTTGGTACCCCGTCGCAGCAACTTCGTGTGCGATTTTCGAGAAATCTGACCGTTGGATCGGCAATTTCTTTACTCTGTCACAATCTCGGTATATCCACCTTCACTCCTGTCAATTTTCATCCGTTAATTTTATCGTTTGATACATCAAAACCGGCCACAAAGTTGACCGTTTAAATTGTATTAATTTTGGACTGTTTTGCGGAGTCAACTTCGTCAGCTTGTACCTCCTCCATCGCAGCTCCATTTGGCGTGCTACCAGTTCCTGTGCGAAGCTGGTATAACCCTCTTACTGCCCCTCCAGTTTCGTTTCATTGTGAGCTTGTTTGTTTGGTTGAATTCGACGCCAAATTTGGTCGTCCGAATTCGTAATTTCCAACTTGTAAAATTCTATTTTTGAACACGGGACTCCAGATTTCATTTCTGACACCACCAGTAGACTCGTGGCATCGTTCTAGCATATTTTTATATAAAATTTGTTAGGTTTGGAGGACGTGGGCCCTGGCATATTTTTTGGTGCAAAGTGGGTCCCACAATCTGGGTCAACGGGACTTTTTGATGCCGGCTCATCGGAATCCAATTCTGGATATACCGTTGAGTTCATATCGTCATTCTGGACTCGTTGACATATAATTTTCTAGGTTTTGGTGGACATTCGATCCGACACGTATTTCGGTGCAAGTCGGATACCAATATCCGGGTCAACGGGTCATTTTGAGATCGGCTCATCGGAATCCAATTCCGGATACACCGTTGAGTTCGTATTGTCATTCTGGACTCGTTTACATGTAGTTTGCTGAGTTTTGAGAACATTTGCTCCGGCACGTATTTCTGTGCAAATCGGAATTCCGAGTTCTGGTCAACGGACTAAATTGAGATCGGGTCAACGGAATGCAATTCTGGAGATACCGTTGGGTTCGTATCGTCATTCTAGTTTCGTGGACATATAATTTGTTATATTTTATAGACTTATTTTCTTGCACATTTTTCGGTGCAAAATGGCTCCGACACGGATATCGTTTTGACCCAAATTACCTTTTTGCTCTTGTGTCCAAATTGGACCAATGGATAGGCTATCCTAGCTAATTTGACCATTCTGGACACGTTAGCGATATTTATTTCATTGTCCGACAATGTTTGTTGATAGTTTCTTTGAGTTTATCCTTTTATAAATAATTAATATATAATTCTTATAATGTTCGTATTTCAGGATTAGTACAACGAAACTGAGATTGGTCAATTCCAGTGATCTCACATCGTTGAAATTGGCAAGACGGACACGTGGATCACTATAATAAGATTTATTAACTTTACCGTTAATCATCTTTTCTTGATTTGCGTGTCGTAAGTTTCGACGTACGAATAACGAAGTACACTTTATATCTTTAATGATTAGACTAGAATTAACCATGTTTGACCAGAGTTGACCAGTTGACCAAAAGTTAACTGTAAGTCAACATTTGACCTAGTTTGACTAGATTGTTGACCGGAGTTGACCTAGAGTTGATTTGACTTAGAAGAACCTATGATAATATAGATTGCTTGTAGAGATTTATTTATTACAACTTGAACACCTTGTAACCTGTGTTACTTTAAATAGGACTCTGTGCTTCAGTTGGACCCCCTATACTTATCAGCTGTTCAGGTTATCAGGCGAGTACATTCTCTGATCATTTTATATCCTGTTCAGAATTATATTCCTGCTTTAGATTACCTTACTTGATGCTGTCACGACATTGTCACGGATTAGTACTATATGGATCTCTTCATGCGATGTTATCCCCCTCGGGAGCATCGGGTACATTGTGTCATGTGCGTTTCACTTTCATCATATACTCATGTGCTTTCACCATACTTATACACTCCTGTGAATTATGTACTCTCATGTTCACGGAGCCTTCATGTATACTATCATGTGCACCCTTTCATGGGCCCCCATGTGATATCATGTACAATAACATAACCTGCTTAGATCCTTATGTATTGATTGGGGAAAACGGGGGAGTGCTAGTAGTCATGTGAACAATTCCATAGTAGTGTAGATCATATAAAACTCTTTAGTGTAGATCATGTACAAATCTGTTCTATTCACATGTGCTATCATGTACTCTACATCACTAGCCACTATTAGTTCTCTATTTATAGTAGATATTTCTATTACAGATTTCTCTCTGTTTACATACTGTATTTCTTTCAGATCCTGTATCTTACTCTACTGCATGTTTATATATTCTAACCTGCTATGAACTGTTGAGATGTATTGTGCTCGCTCATGTCCTGACTGGACCTGTTGATAAATTTTACAGATAGCCTGGAGGTTGCCTGCTAGCCTAGAGGAGACACAGTAGAGATTGTATAGATAGCTAGGGTTTTGCTTATAGCTTATTTTCAGTTGTCTTGAGTTGTATTTATGGATTACTATATTTGAGCTTTGAGATGTATTTCTGGGTTTGTGTATCTTAGACACTTAGATTTCTATCTGCTGTATCTCTTTTGGATTTCATATTTTATCTATCTTCCATTATGCTCTACCTTAGATGTGATTGAGTTTACATTCTGCTATGTCACCCCCATTCGGGGAGTATAAACTGCTTAGCATTATATTGTTAGATGTTGTGACCTAGGACAGCGTTCTACCGTCGACACTGCGGCTTAGGCTGGACGTACCCACTTCTTGTGCCCTTACTCTAGGGTGCGGGTCGTGACACATTTTTAGTAGTGGCCCATGCAGGTCGAGACTAGAAGTGTAGTGGTATTCGAAGTAGAGTACCACTACAGCCTGCTGTAGGATTAGGATATATTTTTGAAGGTACTCAATCACAGTTAGGCCTCCTTGAGAGATTCCTAGGACGACCCTTGAGAATCTTATTTTAACTTCGATTTGAAATCTATTTTTTTCCCTGATTTGGTTTACCTTTACTTCCTGTTATTGAACTTGATTTTGATGGATTATTGTTGAATTTTGAATCTTGATGTTAGTGGTTGAATTTGAGTATGTATTTATATGATTTTTGATAGATTATTGTTGAATTTTGAATCTTGATGTTAGTAGATGAATTTGAGTCTGTATTTATATGATTTTTGATGGATTATTGTTGAATTTTGAATCTTGATGTTAGTTGTTGAATTTGAGTTTGTATTTATATGTATATATATATTTTTTTTTGGGATTAAGGTATAACCTGATAACATACTTGATAAGGACAGTGAGAAAGGTAACACTCTACTTTATTTTGGAATTTAGAATTTATTGCAGTCATATTTGCTAGCATGACAAGGACGTAGAGCCTGATATAGCTATACTATCTTAGTTATGAAATCTTGATTTTCTTGCAGCCATACCGGATGGCGTGGTAAGAATTCTAGATAACATGATTATAGGGTGTATGCATTATTATGGACTCTATCGTTTATTGCAGCTATGCTTATTGGCGTGGCAGAATTCTGACAACATAATTTCAAGAAGACGCATATGATTATCAGATTATATCTCTAAAGTTTTTTTTTAAACAATCATCTCTACCTTGTATTTCAGCCTTAAAAAAATGTTTCTTCATCACTTAACTTAGGAGTAAAAAAAATAGTTTTAATTGTTGATATAATCCCTTGTATAACTTTATTGGATATAATTCCTTCCTAATGTAATGAATTGACGAATTGTCTTAGGCCTTATCTTAGACTTGTTTGTATAGCTCTGATCTCAAATGGTCCATTTTTTTAACAGATTGAGCAAGAAAGGATTTTATCATTATTTTCTTCTTGCCATTATTACTTGTATTAGTTAAAAAAAATTGTTGTTTGTTTGTTTTGCTTCTCATTATTTAACTTAGGAGTAGGATTAGCTTTAGCTGTATTATAAACCTTTGTGTAACTTCTTACTATGAATTTCTTCTTAAAATAATGAATCGATAATTTTGCTAGACCTTATCTTGGATTTGATATTATAGATCTAGTTTCAAAATGGTTCCTTCTTTTAAACAAATAAGCAGAACAGATTTTATTGTTATTTCCTTCTTGCTATTATTCTTGTATTAAATAATAATAATAAAACTGTCTTGATTGCATCAATCACCTACTTTGCAATCTTGGTAGGAATCTAAATGTTGGTCTTAACGTAGAATTAAATTTTTATATTGGGACATGAGAATATATATGAATATATTAATAGCATACACTTGTCTGATACGTATGCATGCTACACTTTGATTTCCAACCTATCTAAATACATATTAATATGTTATTGATGTTAAATTGTCAAAATCCCAATATTTCTGGTTCTCTGCTTTTTCCAGCTTAAACTCATAATTTAAATATAAATTTTATGTTATTAGTTATGTTTACATCACTGCACATGTATGTTATACATAGGGTTTCAATTCAAAAAAAAAAAAATTAGTTGAGTTTTGTGTTTGAAATTGTCAAATCTAAGACTGTGTGCATATTAACCCTTAATACTAGATTTTAAATGTTAGTTCAAATTGTTGTTTTAAATGTAATATTTTGAGCTATATACATTGTTATATGTAGGAATATAATGTTAGGTTTCATATTCTTACATGTTAGTTTGTGATAAATATTGGGTTGGTTGATGTTCGAATTTTTCCAAATCCTAAAACTGAATACATGTTAACATTTCACATTGATTTCCAATGTTTAGTTCAATTTCAGATTTAATATGTAATATTGAACTGTATGCATAGCTAAATGTATGGATAGTATGTTAGGATTTCTTCTCTATCATGTTAGGATGTATTGGAAGCATTGAGTTAGTTGTGATGTTTCAAATCCCTAAAAATCTGAAGCTGCATTATGTTAATATTACATTAGTTTAAATGTTAGCATATTTTCAGAATTTGTATGTAAATGCTGAACTAAAACTGGATTTAACCTTTCAATACTAAGCTATATCCTGTACAAGGACACACACACACCCTAACTTAGTATACACTGCCATGTAAACATAATATTTCCTCTCTATGCTATGTTCATATACCTGTATAGATATATATAGAGTTTATGCATACATGTTATAATGTATATAGATACATAACTAAATCTCTACCTCCTTATATATATATATATATATATATATATATATATATATATATATATATATATATATATATATATATATATATATATATATATATATATATATATTATATATATATATATATATATATATATATATATATATATGTGTGGTTAGCCATGCATGTTATGAGTAAATAGGTTGTGTATTGTAGATTGTTAACCAATATGCCATGAGTAGTGTAACTTGATAGCTATTGTTTTGAACCCAAATCCTCCTATACACTTTCATGTATATTTTACATACACACATGCCTACTATCTAACCATATGAACATGTCCACATATACCCATACACACACGAATCACATAACCTTTACATAATGCTAGCTTTTCCCTCTCTAACGCTATATATATAAATATATTGTGATTTGATTTCAATGCAATTGACTTTCATTTTTTTTCTTTTGATTGTGATATTTTTTCTTGAATGGTATCCCTTAATAGAAAATTTGTGGTTATCCTTATTTTATTTTTGAATAGTACCAGTTTCATATAGGATGGTAGATAGCCTTACAGTTTTGATTATTTGTTATTCTGTATCTTTCTAGTTTAGCACCCTAGATTGCTTGTGTGTTTGATACCCTATGACCGTTTAGGTTAGCATGACTAGTATACCTAGATGAGACTTTCACTGCCACCATATACCATGACCCTGTATGTCGTCCTTTTTAATCACATGATTTATTTAAGTTCTGGGACTTGATTGTGGGGGTTTGACCTAGAAGGAGTATGAACATTTTAATTTTGAGGACAAAATTTTTATAAGGTGGGTAGGATGTGAGCACCCTGAATTTCGGGTTGATTTTTTTTTAATTTTTCTGATTGATTTAGTTTCAATAAATAATTATTCTATTTATTATTTTTAAATATACTTTTCCGTGCCCTTGATATTTGGAGTGTCAGGGATGTTCCACTCTGGAAACCTTCTTCACGAGTTTTGTAGTGGACATGATTACCTTCATGATGGTATATAATGTCCCATCCAAACTTGTTCCCTTGTACTCTTTTTGCTTCGCAGAACTTCGGATCGAATTAGACCATTTGATCATTAATTAATTTTTCCACTCTTTTCCTTGATCATTATTAGCACGTTACCGTGACTTTTGATTTGGGAGCACCAGACCAGACATTTTCTTGAAACCAACTTCTCATGCATGATCTACTCGAGACGCTCTTCACCCATGACCTTCGTGTCCCACTCAGACACGCCACTTTGTGCTCCATTTGCTTCACACAACTTTCCTGACACATGATCCGATTTTATTTCACCCCACAGTGTTACATTTATTTTCCAACTTGATTTGTGGGTACCCTGTCGACCAAAACCTATCAACCCCAAATATGGACATGGCCCACATTGAGCCTACTATCCGCATGCCACTTGTGTCCCATTTATTGGAATCCCCATGTGCTACTTATTTACTCATGATCATCAACACCTATTTAAATTCGTTTATTTCGCCATGTCTGATTTTGACCCAATTCGACTCCACCAAGTCCAGCCCAGCTTCGTGTTACTCTCCATCACCATCACCCTCAGCCTCATTACCCTTAAAAAAAACTAAATACTCATTCTACCTATTTTTAATATTTATTGAAAATTTTTGTTGATTTAAATCCCTCGGAATGACCTATTTTCCTATATTTAAATCCTAGCCTTCGATCTTGTCTCCAACAATCCCACCCATCAATCTCCTCCCTAGCAGCCAACACAAGATTTTTTCCCATATTGGCCGGCCCTAACTTCTAGGGATAGCCATTTCTCTCTCATTAATTGTACACATTTATTATTCACTCTCATCTCTTTCTCTCCCTCCAACTCTAATAAATTTTTCTCACACAACTCTTCTCCACACCAACAGCAGCTACCATCCCGAGCCACCCACCTAGGCCGAGCCCGACCTTCCTCCGGCATGGCCGACGCCGTCGACCACCCCCCTAGTCGTCGGCCACCACCAACCTCCTCCTCCATCACCATTAATCCACCATCACCACCACTTAAATCGGCCACCAACACCATCACCCGACTGCACCACCTCGACCGCCGCCGCCGCCATCGCTGGGCCAGGCCAGGCAGCCCGCCGCCATGCCTCGCCGGCCAGGCCAGTCGCGCACAGCCGCGCAGCGCTGCAACAGCAGCTTGCGTGCACCAGTCACGTCCGTGCGACGCTTTGGCCGGCGTACAGGCCGCCGTTCAGGCGCCGTCGCCGCCGTGACTGGCCCCCCCTAGGCTGGGCGAACTCAGGCGACCTCCCTGGGTACGCCACCTCTCTCTCCGGCGCGACGTATAGACGATTCGTGCGTTTCGCACGAATTTCCGCCGTGACGCGCGCGAAATCAAGTCCATTTTGGTGTCCCGTCGCAGCAACTTTGCACACGATTTCTGAGAAATCTGACCGTTGGATTGGCGATTTCTTTGCTCCGTCACAATCTCGGTATATCCACCTTCACTTTTGTCAATTTTCGTCCGTTAATTTTATCGTTTGATACATTAAAACCGGCCACAAAGTTGACCATTTAAATTGTATAAATTTTGGACAGTTTCGTGGAGTCAACTTCGTCAGCTTGTACCTCCTCCACCGCAGCTCCATTTGGCGTGCTACCAATTCCTGTGCGAAGCTAGTATAACCCTCTTACTACCCCTCCAGTTTGGTTTCATTGTGAGCTTATTTGATTGGTTGAATTCGACGCCAAAGTTGGCCGTCCGAATTCGTAATTTCCAACTTGTAAAATTCCATTTTTGAACACGGGACTCCAGATTTCATTTTTGACACCACCAGTAGACTCGTGGCATCGTTCTGGCATGTTTTCGTATAAAATTTGTTAGGTTTGGAGGACGTGGACCCTGGCACATTTTTCGGTGCAAAGTGGGTCCCACAGTCCGGGTCAACGGGACTTTTTGACGCCGGCTCATCGGAATCCAATTCCGGATATACCATTGAGTTTGTATCCTCATTCTGGACTCGTTGACATATAATTTTCTAGGTTTTGGTGGACATTAGATCCGGCATGCATTTCGGTGCAAGTCGGATACCAATATCCGGGTCAACGGGTCATTTTGAGATCGGCTCATCGGAATCCAATTTCGAATACACCGTTGAGTTTGTATTGTCATTCTAGACTTGTTGACATGTAGTTTGCTGAATTTTGAGAACATTGGCTCCAGCACGCATTTCCGTGCAAACCGAAATTTCAAGTTCTGGTCAACGGACCAAATTGAGATCGGGTCAACGGAATCTAATTCTGGAGATACCATTGGGTTCGTATCGTCATTCTGGTTTCGTGGACATATAATTTGTTATATTTTGTAGACTTGTTTTCTTGCACGTTTTTTGGTATAAAATGGCTCCCACACGGATACCGTTTTGACCCAAATTATCTTTTTGCCCTTGTGTCCAAATTGGACCGATGGGTAGGCTATCCAAGCTAATTTGACCATTCTGGACACGTTAGCAATGTTTATTTCATCGTCCGACAATGTTTGTTGATATTTTCTTTAAGTTTATCCTTTTTATAAATAATTAATAATTAATTCTTATAATGTTCGTATTTCGGGATTAGTACAACAAAACTGAGATTGGTCAATTCCAGTGATCTCACATCGCTGAAATTGGCAAGACGGACACGTGGATCACTATAATAAGATTATTAACTTTACCGTTAATCATCTTATCTCGATTTGCGTGTCGTAAGTTTTGACGTACGAATAACGAAGTACACTTTATATCTTTAATGATTAGACTAGAATTAACCCTGTTTGACCATAGTTGACCAGTTGACCAAAAGTCAACTGTAAGTCAACACTTGACCTAGTTTGACTAGATTGTTGACCGGAGTTGACCTAGAGTTGATTTGACTTAGAAGAACCTATGATAATATAGATTGCTTGTAGAGATTTATTTAGTACAACTTGAACACCTTGTAACCTGTTTTGCTTTAAATAGGACTCTGTGGGTTCAGTTGGACCCCCTATACTTATCAGCTGTTCAGGTTATCAGGCGAGTACATTCTCTGATCATTTCATATCCTGCTTAGAATTATATTCCTGCTTTAGATTACCTTACTTGATGCTGTCACGACATTATCACGGATTAGTACTATATGGATCTCTTCATACGATGTTATCCCCCTCGGGAGCATCGGGTACATTGTGTCATGTATGTTTCACTTTCATCATGTACTTATGTGCTTTTACCATACATGTACACTCCTATGAATCATGTACTCTCATGTTCACGGAGCCTTCATGTATACTATCATGTGCACCCTTTCATGGGCCCCCATGTGATATCATGTACAATAATATAACCTGCTTAGATCCTTGTATATTGATTGTGGAAAACGGGGGAGTGCTAGTAGTCATGTGAACAATTCCATAGTAGTGTAGATCATGTGAAACTCTTTAGTGTAGATCATGTACAAATCTGTTCTGTTCACATGTGCAATCATGTACTCTACATCACTAGCCACTATTAGTTCTCTATTTATAGTAGATATTTCTATTACAGTTCTCTCTCTGTTTACATACTGTATTTCTTTCAGATCCTGTATCTTACTCTTCTGCATGTTTATATTTTCTAACCTGCTATGAACTGTTGAGATGTATTGTGCTCGCTCCTGTCCTGACTGGACCTGTTGATAAATTTTACAGATAACCTGGTGGTTGCCTGCTAGCCTAGAGGAGACACAGTAGAGGTTGTATAGATAGCTAAGGTTTTGCTTATAGCTTATTTTCAGTTGTCTTGAGTTGTATTTATAGATTACTGTATTTGAGCTTTGAGATGTATTTCTGGGTTTGTGTATCTTAGACACTTAGATTTCTATCTGCTGTATCTCTTTTGGATTTCATGTTTTATCTATCTTCCATTATGCTCTACCTTAGATGTGATTGAGTTTACATTCTGCTATGTCACCCCCATTCGGGGAGTATAAACTGCTTAGCATTATATTGTTAGATGTTGTGACCTAGGACAGCGTTCTACCGCCGACACTGCGGCGTAGGCTGGACGTACCCACTTCCCGTGTCCTTACTCTAGGGTGCGGGTCGTGACACTACTCTCCCTTATATTAAATCTCGTTACTCGTTGAGATTAATATTTTTTTACTTTTGAGGACAAAATTTTTATAAGTTGGGTAGGATGTAAACTCCTGTTAAATTTTGCTCTTAATAATTATATATTTTTATTTATTTATTTATTTATTTTATTTAAATATATTTTAAACATCTCCTTAATTATTAAATACCTTAGTATTGTTACACGGAATTACTTATACAACAATAAGTAAACTTGTACTATATGGTTGATAAATAGTTGTGGAATTATTTATGAATTTTAGGATATAATAGAGCATATATATATATATATATATATATATATATATATATATATATATATATATATATATATATATATATATATATATATATATATATATATATATATATATATAACCAAGGCCCGTGGACAACGTCACCCAGCTAGCCTTGGCTAGGAGGCAGTGGACAATGCCACCCAACCACCTCCCTGGGAGTGGGGGCTCGAACCCGTATATATATATATATATATATATATATATAAACCAAGGCCCGTGGACAACGCCACCCAGCTAGCCTTGGCCAGGAGGCCGTGGACAATGCCACCCAGCCACCTCCGTGGGAGTGGGGGCTCGAACCCGCACCCTCACCCCCGAGTGCATATATAAAACCAAGGCCCGTGGACAACGCCACCCAGCTAGCCTTGGACAGGAGGCCGTGGATAATGCCACCCAGCCACCTCCCTGGGAGTGGGGGCTCGAACCCGCACCCTTACCCCCGAGTGCCAGTAGTCTTACCCGTATGCCACCGCGCCACTGGCATATATATATATATATATATATATATATATATATATATATATATATATATATATATATATATATATATATATATATATATATATATAAAATATATATATATATATATATATATATAGAGAGAGAGAGAGAGAGAGAAATATTTGGGATGGTATATATATGGCTATATATGCATATACAAATATATTGGGAGAAGAAACACATAAATACTTTCATCATCATTATTATTATTATTATTATTATTACACATAAATACTTTCCTTATTATTATTATTATTATTACTACTTCTTTTCCTTTTGTCACGACCCGCACCCGCTTTTCGGACGCGAGCTCGTGAGCAAGCCCAGCTACGTATCGAACGGACTCCAGCCCGACTCGAATACGTAAACGCTGTCAAGGCTATGGTATACTGCCAAATCATGGCAAACAAATCTATATCTCAATCCACATGAATCATATAAATAAGAATGAACAAGTATGGGTCGTGGTCTGCAGCCCACTAGCATAAATGTCCGATAAGACTCTAAGGAATATAACAAGAGTCTACAACTGAAACAAGGAACATGATATCTCATGATAAGGAATGAAAAGCACGAGCGGATAATAAACTCAATAACAATACCTGAATCTCGCAATGTATCATCACGTCTGCCATCCAGAACTACTAGCTAACTCCATGCAACCGCTAAACCTGAAGAGATCATCAGGTCCTCAGAGGACATAGCAAGATACATAATATACATGCCTATCTAGCAGTTTTATCATGCGCAAGGAAATAAACAAGAAAGAACAAGGACAAGACAAATGACTACGAACACGAACACGAACACGAATACGAACACTAGAACAACTACGTATAAATGAACTGCCGGATGAACGATAATCACGAGATCAATAGAAGAAACCAAACCCTCATCCCGAGTGTGGACTCACGGGTTTGAACTAAACACTAACCCTCGTCCCGAGTGTGGACTCTCTGGTTAGTACTAACCCTCGTCCCGAGTGTGGACTCTCTGGTTAGTTCACGGCAAGGCACCCTCGTCCCGAGTGTGGACTTTCTGGTGCAAATACTATATCCTCGTCCCGTGTGTGGACTCTCTGATGTAAACACCCTCGTCTCGAGCGTGGACTCTCTGGTGCAAATCAAGTCAAGTCAAGTCTACACCCTCGTCCCGTGTGTGGACTCTCTGGTGCAAGTAATCGACATCCTAGTCCCTAGTGTGGACTTACGGATGTAAACAGATCAAGAAAAATACCTTAGTCCCGAGTGTGGACTCTCTGGTGCCAAGAAAATAATATCAAAGATTTAGCAGTTCAATTACACGTACTCGTTCTATGACACGACTCAAGCAAGGTACTGACGAGAACAACTCCAAACACAAGGCCAAACATGGACACGACTATACGCAACAAGAACAACTCCACAGAAAATAACACGAAAAGCACATATCCATAAATAATCAAAACTGGGAAATAAAAATACAATGCATGTAAATAAAACTGTAGAGGAAGGCAAGGTATACTTGCCTGGTGGTTGCACGCAGATCCAATAACAATCTAGTCCACTGCTAAGCCATACAGTCCAAGTCATCACAACTGTCTCCAAAAGCTGAAACAAATATTATCAATGTTCTCAGAATAGTCAAATTAGCTAGGATTGCCTGTCCTTAAGTCCAATTCTAGACACAGGGGCAAAACGGTAATTTTGGGCAAAAATGGTATCCGTCGTTGGACCCGCTTTGTACCGAAAAGCGTGCCAGAGTCAATGGTCTCTAAAGTCATCAAACTACATGTCTACGGATCCAGATTTTTTGATACAAATCCAACCGTATGTCCAAAGTTAGATTCCGGCAGACCGTGCACAAAATCACCCATTGAGTCGGACCACGGGGCCCGCAAAACGGTAATTTTATCAACTGTCTCAGAATCGGACCAAACTTGGAATACAGGACCAGAAAAATGATACGGTCCTGCTGGCGTAAGTTTTGTCTCGATCTGACGAGCGTGCACAAAGTAATTGGAAAATTTGTACAGAGGCCGATACGGTGAATTTTGACGGATACGAATCAAATTCGTCGCACACACACGACCAATTTAAATTCCGTCAAAGCCCACATGACCACGAAGCCATTACGCAGCTTTCGATGCTTTCGGTTCGTGACCACGTCACCCGGATTGGCGGGACGCACGTCGTGTGGAAGTTTTTCTAAGTTTTTTAAAAACTGTTTTTTCATATTTTTCTTGATTTTTGGAACGGTCTTAACATAAATATAATACATGATAAAATAATCTAATTAATGGGTTTCGATCCTGGTTAGGTTGTCTACAAACGTGTTCAAATGGATTTCGAAAATCCTAACTATTCTGTCCACAAATTCCCTTCCAAAACAGGGTTTTCAACTGAGGCTGTTCTGTTTTCGTCTCTATAAAACTAGTTTTTTTCGAGATTTCAACCTCGAATTTCTTCTAATCTGGTCACCTAGATCAAAAACTATTTTACAGAAGTCGAGGCCTATGTGTTGTGTTTACAACGTGCTAATTAGTTTGGACATAGGCTGCGAGATGAGAGAGAACTTTACCTTCAAAGTCGGGCCCTTGCCACCGCTACCGCTGCTCTGTTCGTGCGCCTGCTGTCGTTTACGCGCGCCTGGCCGGAGTCCGGCGGCTGTGCTGCGGCGAGGAGACTCGCCTGGGTGGCAGGGAGGTCGTGGGGTGGGAGAGGCGCGCCAGTAGCTTAGGGTTTCGATGATGATTTCCTTCTCTCATCTAACTCTTATACGTTCTATATCCGCTCGGGTTTGCAACTGTGGAGAAAACGAATACGAAGGCTCGGTTTAACCTGTGGCCTGTTCGGGCTGGGAAAATCAAGTGGGGTGGCTGGGCTGTGCTTGAACTTGGCTTAGAGGATGGTGTTCAGGCTGGGCTGGAACTTATAGGCTGGGCTGGTGTTTGGGTTTTTTTGTTTTTTTCTTTGTTTGTTCTTTTTTTCTTTTTCTTTTTTTTATTCTATATTAACAATAATACAATTATATATATACCCATATATATATACGTATATTCGCATATACATATATATACATACATATATACACGCATATACATATATATATATAATATATATATACATACACCACACATATATATATTTATATATACGTACAAATACACTCACATATAATATTTATTTATATATATTCGTATTCGTATAATATATTTATATTCAAATATATTCATATTCATATACACACCTATTTATATATATGTTTATGTATACAAACACTTATACACGTATATAATATCTATTTATATATATGTATATCCATACACACACGTATAATATATTTATATATATATATACACATATCATTATAATAAATAATTTAATAGATATAAATCGCCAATTCCTAAATATATACACAAAAATATTTGCATTTACCAAACATGTCTACAAGGTCGTATTTGGTCCCACTATATGACTACATGGGCTTGGATTTGACTTGGGTCCAATCTGGACAGGTTCGGTACAACCGGGTTCCCGAAAACTCAATAATATAATTAAATAATAATTAAAATCTTCGATAGGGTTAAGTCGTAACTTGGCCTGGTTTTATTAGTTAGGACATCACTATGGCTCGGTCTTCCCTACCAGGGCTAATACACTAGTCAAAGCACGCCACTGCACTAACCGTGCCATGATTCATAGTCGTCTTGTATTCCAAATCTCAACCATGGCCAAAATCATCTACCGTAATAATTAACTAAATAAATATTTATAAAAATTCTAAAATCACTATTTAAATCAAATAAATAATATATAAAAAAATTCGGGAAGGGAAGCTACACCTTCTTCCTTCCTTATTAGAATTGGTGAACAGTACTGGGCTATCCCTACCAAGCTCTCGAACAGAAGTTCGGGATCTCCACGAACTGAAAGTTCGTAAAAGTCAAACAAAATCCTCAAGAACCTATCCAATCTAACTTAAAACCTGATTCTCCTATGGATGAACTCAATGCTAATTCAAATTCCACTCGAATTTGATGGGATTTCAAAATATCTCATTCGAGAATATCTAACCCAATAAACCGATACTATCGGGAAGAACTTGTAGGAACCCTAGAGGGGGGTGAATAGGGTCAAGCTAACTAATCAAGCACTTAGCACAAGCTAATCGGCAATTTAAAAATATAAGTACAAGAGAAGAAGCAACAACAATACCGACACACGCTATATCCTGGTATCCTCCCAAGGGGCACTCCAGTCCCGGAACTCTCTCCGACTTTAATCCACTATTTAAGTAAATAGTTACACACGCGTTTGGATCCGAAGAACTTGCCAACTTCTTACACGAGAGCTTTAGTCCGAAGGCCTCTCCGACTTCAACCGAGAGTTTGGATACGAAGACTCTCCAACTTCAACCGAGAGTTTGGATACGAAGACTCTCCAACTTCAACCGAGAGTTTGGATACGAAAACTAGCCAACTTCAACCTTTCACAATAGGTTTTGATCTCCTTATACAACAAGATGAAGATCTTACTTTTCAACTCAGTAACTCTAACACAATTTGTGGATGGCAAATGAAAGCTTTGTAGAGTTGTTTGTGGATAGGCTTTGGTGGTTTAGAAATTTTTAGGCTCAAAGCATCAACCTTGAATGAAGGGGTTCAAGGCTATTTATAACCAAAGCATTGAAAAGAGCTGAAAGGTAACTTTTCAGTCAGCGAACGGTATACCGTTGGTACGAACCGGCATACCGTTGGTATACCTGTCTGGAATTGCAATGGCTAGAAATATAGCCGTTGGGATCATTAAATGTTGGAAATTCGACCGTTGGATTTTCAACATCAATGAATCGGTATACCGTCGGTATACATCGGTATTCCGTCGGTATGTCGAATTTTTAGACAGAAACTTTCTGTGAACAAAATCGGTATACCGTCGGTATAGACCGGTTTACCGTCGGTATGCCGATTTTTATCCGAAAATGATCCTGGGCTAATTTCTACCCTAGCTTTCGATTTTGCCATCCATTTTTTGTATTTACAATTATTTCTAAGACTCATTACTGACTCCAGAAATACTGTAGCAGGTGCAGGCTTCTTCAGAGTCTTGAAATGATGATGGCATGGCTTGGCTTCTTCCTTTGATAGGTGCTGGCTTTTTTGCTTGGCGACAGCTGTCCAAAGATATCCAGTTTGTAAAAACTAAATACCTTTCGGGGGCTTCGCCCTCGAACCCCCGACAAGGGGTGCTGCCCCCTCGACCCCGTCCGCTGACCGGGCAGCGGAACCCCCGAGTACGTGGCTCCAGAGATGTCGTCGGGTAGTTTAGAGAAATCTTGTGGGATCCGTCGTCTTTGGCCCACCATGATTTCTTCATTGCGTATGTCCACATTGATCTTGCTTATTTCTTTTCTGTATGTACATGTTAGACGAACAAAGCAATATACATAGTAGCAAGTATGATAAGTTTAATGCACATTAGGACAATATTGAGTTTAAGTATAAGTGCTAAGGTGATAGCATAAATGTTAGTGATATCATAATGATTAAACTTAATTGAATAACCATAATCAAAAGCATAGTTTTGATTTTGGCAACCCGATTAAATTTAAGATAGATAAGCTCATATCACTAATATGTAAACCAATAGGCACATATCACCAAAGGTAAAAGTATAAGTAGAAATGCTATAGCGATAGTATAAAGATTGGTGACAATAAAATGCTAAACTTAACATATTAACCATATTCAAAAACATGATACAATTATTGGGCCAACAGAACTGAACCTTAACTTCCCGAAAACATAGCCACCTTCAACTTCTAAGCAACCCACAGCCTTCCTCTCCATCCCGCGCATGTTTCTGGCCACCTTCATTGGTCGTGCGCTCGCCAGAGGGCCACCAACGCCGCCCTAGGACGACGCGAAACAAAGCATGCTCTATTTAACCCGCAGCCATGTACACATGTTAATCGCAGAATTTTATCATCTATTCTTGATCGTTTTCGATTGTGTAAACTCCCATAGAGAGCCTACATTACCCTCTCAAAAACCTAGTAATTAGGTTTAAGTGAAGTCAAACAACATGTCCGAGAAATCGACACAAAGACGGGGAAAAACTTTTCGAAAACAGAACAAAAAACCAATCCAATACCCTATATTGAAAGGTAGATAACTGCCAAGTTATAGGTGATTTTGGGAATCTACTTGAACAGATTACTAGTCCATTTAACCGACTTTAAGACCCATAAATTAGTTGGATATATTCTATAATTATTTTCTGCTTAAAATAATTTCAAAATTAAGAAAAAATAGTTTTCAAAACCCCCAATTTAAATAAATATCACTGATACGGCGTGGCCCCAACAAATCGGACGACGTAGTCGCGAACCGAAAGTATCGAAAGGTGCGTGTAGACTTCACGGACGTGTGGGATTCGACGGAACTCAATTTCGTTGTGCGTGCGCGACGGAATCGAGACGTATCTGTCGAGATACCCCGTATCGGTCCTTTTGCAAACTAGTCCCTAACTTCGTGCATGTTCGACATCTCGAGATGAAACTTACGCCAATAGGACCGTATCGCTTTTCTGGTCTTGTATGCCAAGTTTGGTCCGATTTTGAGAAGGTCGACCGAAACACCCTTTTGGCGGGCTCGCGACCCGATCTAATAGGCAAAATTGTGCACGGTCCATTGGAATCCAACTTTGGACATATGATTAGGTTCGTCTCGTCAAACCGGATCCACAAACATATAGTTTGATGACTTTAGAGACCGTATATACTGGCATGCTTTTCGGTGCAAAACGGATCCAACAGCGGACATCGTTTTGCCCCAAAATTACGATTTTGTCCCTGTGTCCAGAATTAGACTTTTGGGCAGGCATTGTTAGACTTTTTTTATACCAAACATATTGGTGATGTTTGTTTCAGCATCTGGAGGCTGTCGTGCGAGTTGGACTTTTGTGTGGCACTTTGAGTGGTTAGTATTATCGGTTTCACTAGCAAAGGACCCCATGCGAGTACATTTATTATTTATTTTCGATATTGATTATTACTATATTTTATTATTAGTCATCTATATTTGATTCTTGTCTCTTTTCATACCTTGTCGTAGTCTTACATGTAGTGTCGGAAAGGGGAAGTACCAAAAGATGTGTGATCTGACCGTATACATTGTAGACATCGTAGACATTGTAGACATTGTTTTATTTCCTGCAAAGTAGATATCGTAGACATTATTTATTTTATTGTAAAGTAGATATCGTAGACATTGTTTATTTTCTTGTAAAGTAGACATCGTAGACATTGTTTAGACATCGTAGACATTGTGGTGTAACTGTCCGTAGACCGATCACATATCAAAAGGGTACTTCAAAAATACATAGATACTATTTCCTTTATTCTAATTTTTCATGTCTTTTCTTACCATTATCCTAATTTTTTCAAATCATGTATATTATGGTTAACCTCTATTTTATAGTCAATATCATATATTGGAACTGTATTTAATGAATTGTACTCGTTCCATTCCTGACTAGAAACCAACATTTTTCAAGTTAGTCGCGACTACGCTTAGCATTGGAAGACATGGGTATATGCGTAGGCCTAGTTAGATGGTTGAGCATTCAGTTAGTAATCTTTTCTATTTCTTTGTGAGACCTTGTACTTTGTATCAGATGTAAATATTTGAATATTATAATTAATTTAGTTTTGTGAATGAGCAAATAAAGTATTTATTATTTTTTGATATTGAGCATCCTGGCCTTAACAGCGTTTTACCGCCGACGCTGCGGCGTAGGCTGGCTTGGACAAGCACTCGTATCCCAGAAAGCGAGCGGGAGTCGTGACACTATGTGATGATGTTTGTTGGTAGAGCGGTATCGTGGCAGTCGTGGTTGCATAAATATATTACCTTATCGACGACAGAGGCAGAGTACATTGTGGCGACAGAGGCTTGCAAGGAGTTGTTGTTGATGAAGAAGCTGTTGCAGGAAGTGGAGCTAAAGCAAGAGTAGTATACTTTGCTTTGCGATAGCCAGAGTGTCATTCACCTTGTGAAGAACTTAAGATATTTCATAGTCGGTCCAAGCACATTGAAACTCGATATCATTAGATACGGGATGTGGTTGAGAAGAAGGATGCGACGCTTGAGAAGATTCCTACAGATGACAACGGAGCAGACATGTTCATAAAGTTTCTTCCAAGAAAAAAGTTCGAGTACTGCAGAAGGATCGTCGGGATAACGACCTCCTCCACATAGTTGTGAAGGGAAAGATTTGTTGGAGTGGGTAGGGTTCCCAACCAATGTGGAAAATACTCCGGAGTCGGATTGGGTATTCCTATATATAATAGAAATATTCCAATGAATTTGGATTGGATATTTATATATATATATATATATATATATATATATATATATATATATATATATATATATATATATATATATATATATATATATATATATATAGTAGGAATATCTCAATGGAGTTGGATTGTATATTTCTATACATATTAGGAATACATCAATGGTTTAGATTGAGTAGTCTTATGACATATAGTAGAATATCTCAATTAGTTGTGGATTTGAGGTTATATATACTAGGTGTTTAGTCACCATAAAATATATCTCAAACAGTAAACAAAAGTGCTTTATAATATTTTAGAAAGAGAAAGGATTGAGAACTATTGTGAAGGAAAGATTGTTTCGAATAATTTTTCGACATCTCTTGCCCTTCGGAGTTCGCAATCAATTTTTTTCTCTCAAATGAGTTGTGGTGATCCATTTGGTTCGGGAGAAGCTTGTAATGAGTGTATTCTCTTTATTCTATTAGTGGAGGTTCTTCAGGGTTGGACTCTGATCTTCCCGTGGTTTTTTTCATCTGCGTTTTCCACATCAAAAAATTTTATGTCTGCGGTTTGTGTTTAGCGTTTTTGGTTTGTGTGTTTTTGCTCCGTTCTCTTGCAGGACTCTCTGGTTTGGAGGAAACGGTTTAAGCGCTTCGTTCTTAACAGTTACCACGGCGGAAGGAGATTCATATAGAAATGTTCATGATATTGGAGATGTGCAATTGGATGTGGGTTTGTCTTCTTCGAGTCCTATCGAAGAGGCGCTAAGGCCAACGGTACCAGAGGATCCCCAAGTAGCAAGGGAGTGTTGGTGCTTTCTTTACATGGAGAGAGCTTGCTCTCAACATGCCTTGTAAATTTTAGTCCCACATCGGAAATGCACCATGAGTTATCTCAACATATATACTTGGGTGTGTTGTTGAGAGATGCACATGGGGTGGTGACCCTAAGGAGGAAACCATGTGGGTGATTTTACTAGGAGGTAAGAATAAGGCTCCAAGGGTTAAGCATTAATGCTTTTATCATTCTCTTGGATTAATTCTATTTGGAGCTAAGCCCCAAAGGGGCTTAGCGACTCGGACTCGGACTCGGGCTCATGGACTCATGAGGCGTAATGTGGCGTTTTGTTGGCGCACTTTGCACTTAGCACGTCAGCAGTCATGCGGTCTTTATGCGGCTCATATGCGGCCATGCGGTCCTTTGTGGTTACTACGAAAATATAAGTCAGAAAAGGAAAAAGAGAGAGAGAGAGCTGCTGCCGCCATTGCAAGTCCATCCGAGGAGTCAGAACAGAGGTGACTTCGAGCATTCCACAAGTTCTTCAAACTTGCTGGTTCCTGGAAGCAGATCGTGTGGGGCAAATCTTGCTTTGAGCAACGGTGTTTTGACACCCCAGCATTGTTCTTTTTCTCATCTCTCTCTAGATTATTGTAACTCGTTTGTCCCAATTGCAACACGTTTTCAAGGAAGAACGAGAGATCTTCTCTTCTTTATTTTCCTCCTCCATATTGTAATCGGGTTATTTGGTATTTGTATCATCGTAGATCTTTGTTGCATCTGTTTTACCATCTTTGATCAAGCCCCGGGACTAACAATCTCAAAGCAAGATCCGTGTAGATGGAAAACATTAATGCTTCGCTCCTCCAATCGGACTTCTGCAAGTTGGAAAAGTTCGATGGAGAGCATTATCAAGTCTGGAAGAGAAAGGTTTACCTAACTCTTCAACTAAAAGACGTTGATCATGTTCTGTTGGAGGAAGAACCCTCTGTTACAGACACTGGATCTACTGCCGCAATCAACGCGGCTACCAAACTCCAGGCCAAGTGGAGAAGGGAAAATAGCATCTGTAGGCTTCTTATCCTGAATGCTATGGAGGACTCCCTGGCAGAATCCTACTCAAAGAAGGAACTTGCCAGAGACATATGGGAGTCTGTGGAAACACTGTATGAAGAAGACAAGAACAGGAGCAAAATGTTTGTGGTTGAAAAATATCACAAATTGCTCTTTGAGGACGAAAAGTCCATGCTGCCACAGGTAAAGGAATTTCTGAAGCTGCGTCAGAAACTGGAAGACGAAGAGATGTCCCTTCCCGACAAGTTTGTCGTCGGAGGGATCGTCTCAAAACTTCCTGCTGGATGGAGTACCTTCTATGCAAGGATGCACAGAAAGAAGCTAGACATTAGCTTGGGAGATCTACTTCAAGAGATCCATGTTGAGGACGAGATGTGTTCCCAACAGAAGGTGGACACTCTGTCAAAATAGTTGGCTAAAGCCAATCTTGTGCAGACGAGAGATCCCAAGGGGAAGCAGGCGGCTTCTCATCCCAAGAAGAAGGACTTCAGTAATCTAAAAGTGAAGGGTCCTTCTTTCAAGCAACAGAAGACAGTCCCACGTGACTTGTTACAATTGTGGCAAGAAAGGCCACTACAAGAGTGAATGCAGATCTAAGCCTAAACAATCAGAGAAAGGTGAGCCTAATAAGGTTTCATTGGTTTCTAACATTATTGCTATGATCGGACAGGTCACAACTGTAGGGGTTGACTCTGACTGGTGGATAGACACTGGAGCGACTTGCCATGTCTGTTCTGGCAAGGAATGGTTCGTCATGTACCAGCCGATATCTTAGAAGGTTGTCATGGCGAACCAGGCCCAAGCTGAAGTTCTGGGGATCGGGACCGTGGAACTGAAACTCACTTCTGGGAACACTCTGACGCTTCAAGGTGTGAAGCATGTTCCGGCGATTGCCAAGAACCTGATCTCTGGGAGCCTGCTCTGCAACGCAGGCTTGAGGATGGACATCAATGCTGGTCAGATGGTGATGTCCAAGAAGGGAACATACTTTGGGAAGGCTTATCTAACCGAAGGAATGTTTAAAACTTAGCTTGTCAACCAGTTTAATGATATTAATGCAGTTGCATTTTCTGATTATTCTCTTGAGTTATGGCATAATAGACTAGGACATGTTCATTGTAAAAGAATTAACAAAATGTCTAGTCTAGGACTTATCTCCAAATGTGGGGGTAAGGTGGAGAAGTGTGAAGTGTGTGCTCAGACGAAGATCACAAAAAAACCCTTTCATCGGGTCAATCGAAGCACAGATCTTCTGGAGTTGGTGCACTCCGATATCTGTGACTTCAAACATTTCTCTACGAAGGCCGGGATGAAGTATTTCATAACCTTCATCGATGACTTCTCAAAATATGCGTTCGTCTACTTGCTCAAATCTAAAGATAAGCTTTCGAGAAGTTCAGAGAGTTCAGGGCCGAAGCTGAACGGCAGACTGGACAACAACTCAAGAGGTTGAGAAGTGATCGAGGTGGGGAGTACAGGTCTCATGAATTTGCATCATTCTGCAAAGAATATGGAATCATATGCGAGACTACTGCTCCATATTCTCCTCAATCCAATGGAGTAGCGGAGAGGAAGAACAGAACGTTGACAGAAATGATGAACTCAATGCTGCTAACCGCGGGTCTTCCTAAATGCTACTGGGGAGAAGCTGCATTGACGGCCACTTTTATTCTAAATAGAGTGCCGTATAAAACTTCAGACGTAACTCCTCATGAACTCTGGTTCAAAGTCAGACCAAACTTGAATGTCATTCGAGTGTGGGGGTGTCTGGCGTTTGTGAAGCTCCCAGATCTGAAGATTCAGAAGCTAGGGACAAGGACTATGAAGGCGATCTTCTTGGGGTATGCCGAGAAGAGTGATGCTCAGAGATTTCTTGATATTGAGTCAAATCATATCATCGAATCTTGCGATGCTGAATACTTTGAAGACAAGTTTGCAAAAGACAAAAACATTGTTCTTTCGGACATTCCGGAAAATGATGTAGGTGCAAATGAGACTGAAATCTCATATGAGCCAGTAGTCCAAGAAGAAGCTGTTGTTGATGAAACAACTCTTGTACCAGAACTCGCAGAGCCGTCAGCTAAGCGAACGAGGAGACCGAAAGACTTCGGAGATGACTTTGTCACCTATCATGTGGAAGCAGATCCGCTTACCTATGATGAGGGGATGAAGACCAGAGATGCTATCTTCTGGAAGGAGGCAGTGAATGACGAGTTTGACTCTATCACCTCCAATAACACATGGGTGTTGGTAGATCTACCTGAAGGAGAAAAGTCCATCGGATGTAAATGGATCTTCAAGAAGAAGATGAAGGCAGATGGAACTATTGACAAGTTCAAGGCCAGGCTGGTAGCCAAGGGATTTTCTCAGAAACAGGGGATAGACTACTTTGATACGTACGCTCCAGTAGCTCAGATGACCACCATCAGGATGTTAATCGCTCTAGCAGCTATACATAAGTTGGTGATACATCAGATGGATGTAAAGATAATATTCCTGAATGGGAAGCTGACCGAAGAGATTTACATGCAACAGCCAGATGGATTTGTCGTTAAAGGCCTTGAAAACAAAGTCTGCAAGTTGGTGAAATCATTGTATGGTTTGAAGCAAGCTCCCAAGATGTGGCATGAGAAGTTTGACAAAGTTATTAGGTCAAACAGCTACAGAGTCAGCGAGACGGACAAATGTCTTTACACAAAGTTCGCTGATGGAAGAGGAGTCATTGTTTGTCTATACGTGGACGACATGCTAATCCTAGGTACGGATATAGGCTGTGTCACAGAGACAAAGAAGTTCCTCTCAACCAAGTTCAGTATGAAGGACTTGGGGGATGCAGATGTCATCTTGGGCATAAAGATCATCCGGACAGACACTGGAGTAGCGCTGTCACAATCTCACTACATTGAGAAGATGCTCACACGCTATGGGTATAGGGATCTTCCAGGGATCGATACGCCATACAGGTGTGATCAGAAGCTGAAGCCAAATTCAAGGGAAAGCGTCAGGCAGCTGGAGTATTCTAGCCTTATCGAAAGTTTGATGTACGCAACCACTGCCACAAGGCCTGACATAGCTTTCGTCGTGGGAATGCTGAGTCGGTTCACAAGCAACCCAGGGATTGAGCACTGGAAAGCTGTGAAGCGGGTGATGAGATATCTCAAGAAGACTCAGACATATGCACTGCACTACAACGGGTATCCGACAGTAGTGGAAGGCTTCAGTGATGCTAGCTGGTATTCAGAGGTGGAAAGCGAGAGATCCACAGGTGGATATGTCTTTTCCTTGGACGGAGCTGCTATATCGTGGAAGTCGAAGAAACAGACTATACTCTCTCGTTCCTCCATGGAATCTGAATTCTATGCACTTGAAACTGCAGCAGATGAAGCAGAATGACTTCGGGAGCTCATGTATAATTTTCCAGTGGTTGGGGATAAGATACCGGCAATACCGATATACTGTGACAATCAGGCGACTGCGGCGGTGGCATCAAATGACCTCTTCAACGGAAAGAAGCGGACTGTGCGATTGAAGCACAGGGCAGTACACGATCTTATCAAAAGAGGTGTAATTGCAGTGGTTGATGTTCGGAGTCAGGAGAACCTGGCAGATCCGTTCACAAAGGGCCTCAAGCGCCAGTTGGTCGATGACACAGCTTGTAAAATAGGCTTGAAGACATTCTGATAGTGTGTCTTTGTAATCCTACCATAAAGTTTTATGCTATTAGTTCAAAGAGAAATCTACTAGGCATCCAACTTTTGGTTCAAAGGAGGATCACTGACTGGAAAACTATCAGGTAACAGTGGGTACTTGTTCTCTGGAACATGGAAGGGATACGGACCCATAACCACTGTTGTCTACTATGTATTTTCTGCGGAAAAAATAGATCCTGTGGAAAGGTGGCTTAAACGCCTTAATAAGTTCTCAGGCAGAGTGAATGCCTGGTGTGCTTTACAGGAAGCACGGTAGAGCAGCACTACAAGGAGTGAAACTCCATGCTACAGTGGGATGACTCCACCATGAGGTTCCCAGGTAGGGGTAATGCCTCGGCCTTGCAAGCCAAGTCATAGCGACATAGCACCGCAAATAGACAGGTAGCCTAGTGCTGTATGACGTAATTAAAGAGTTATAGACATCACTACAAAGGGGAGGATGGCCCCATGTTACAGTGGCACGACACCACGATGAGGTACCCAGGTAGGGATAAAGCCTCGGCATTTTAAGCCATGTCATTGCGGCGTAACACCGCAAGGAAGCCTTAGGCTTCATGCTGAGTAGATTGGCACTACAAAGAGGCTGAGACCTCATGCTACAGTAGTATGACACTAGGATGAGGTTCCCAGGTAGGGGTAATGCCTCGGCTTCAGGCCATGTCATAGCGGCGTAGCACCGCAAGGAAGCGTAAGGCTTCATGCCATATCTCTTTAATAAAGAACTCACCTATAGTGTTTGGAAAGAGATATTAGGCCGTCTCTTGAGGGTAAACTTGTAGACGTCCAAAATTATACACTAAAACTAGGCTGGCACAAGGCCTTTAATGTGCAGCCAGAAGCACACGTAACTACACTTTGTGAGTGGAAAGAATTACAATTGTGGTGCAGAATTCAAGGCGTAGTCCATTCTTGTATCACATTGTGATTTAACCCATGCGGGAAGATTCAAGTCGTCAGCGACATCTATCCTAATGCAAAATGGACAGTTACTGTGGGGAACGCTCAACCCTGGACACATATATATGTTGTGATATGTGGGGGATTGTTGGTGCTTTCTTTACATGGAGAGAGCTTGCTCTCAACATGTCTTGTAAATTTTAGTCCCACATCGGAAATGCACCATGAGTTATCTCAACATATATACTTGGGTGTGTTGTTGAGAGATGCACATGGGATGGTGACCCTAAGGAGGAAACCATGTAGGTGATTTTACTAGGAGGTAAGAATAAGGCTCCAAGGGTTAAGCATTAATGCTTTTGTCATTCTCTTGGATTAATTCCATTTGGAGCTAAGCCCCAAAGGGGCTTACCGACTCGGACTCGAACTCGGGCTCATGGGCTCATGAGGCGTAATGTGGCGTTTTGTTGGCGCACTTTGCACTTAGCACGTCAGCAGTCATGCGGTCTTTATGCGGCTCATATGCGGCCATGCGGTCTTATGCGACATGCGGCTCATATGCGGCCTCATGCGGCTCATGCGGCCATGCGGTCCATACGGCTCATGCGGCTCATACGGTCCATGCGGTCCATGCGGCACATGCGGCTCATGCGGCACATGCGGCACATGCGGCTCATGCGGTCCATGCGGCTCATGCGACTCATGTGGTCCATGCGGCCATGAGGCTCATGCGGCCAGGCTGCTGCTGCTGCCGCATGGAGGGCTCTGCTGACTGTGCAGATTACGAGTCAGTTATGATAAGGCTGAATCAATGCGATTAATTCAGATCCTATCTTTGTGGGATTTGAATTAATTTCGTTCCTATCTTTGTGGGATTTGAATTAATCTCGTTGCTATCTTTTTGGGATTTGATTCAATCTTTCCATAACTGAAGAGGCGGCTAGGGTTTCCACCCTCTCTCTATAAATACTCTCTTCTGGCCTCCTTTGTGGTTACTACGAAAATATAAGTCAGAAAAGGAAAAAGAGAGAGAGAGCTGCTGCCGCCATTGCAAGTCCATCCGAGGAGTCAGAACAGAGGTGACTTCGAGCGTTCTACAAGTTCTTCAAACTTGCTGGTTCCTAGAAGCAGATCGTGTGGGACGAATCTTGCTTTGAGCAACGGTGTTTTGACACCCCAGTATTGTTTTTCTTCTCATCTCTCTCTAGATTATTGTAACTCGTTCTGTCCCAATTGCAACACGTTTGCAAGGAAGAAAGGTTAGTAATGATTTCACGTGTCCATGGGTATGTGGAGTTGATTTCAACAGTACTGCTACAATTAATGGATGAGCGACTTGGTGGTAGGCAACCAGATATGAACGCGATACAAAAGTTTCAGAATTTCCGTTTATCGGCTAATCTATCTGCCGTTTGAGGGTAGCAAATATACATGGTGCAACAATCGGTTTGGACGGTCGAGGCAGTGCTGTACACTTGACCGGATTTGTGTCAATTCTACATGGTCTGCCATGTTCCCGCGTGCATCCTCTGTGCATTTAAATTCGGCAGAGTCGGACCTTTCAGGTTAAACAAGAGGTTATCACTTATTTGGGTATTCCTATCTCACCATCAAGAAGGAATTATCCTATGTTTGAAAATGTTTTACAGCTGACGAGCTTTCTTGATGGCATAATCGTTTATTATGAATGGGTGGTATGTTGATTCTTTTGAAGCATGTCCTATACTCTATTCCAATGCATATTGTGGCAGCCAGCAACCCACCCGCCAAAGTCATCACAATGCTTCACAAAATGTACTTCTGCATTCTTTTGGGGGAGTTCACAGGCGGCATTGGTCTTCTTGGATCAATATTGCAAAACCAATGGCGGAGGGGGGTTTAGGTACTAGAAGCATAAATGACTTTATAGATTCTTTTTCTATCAAGTTGTGGTGGCGTTTTCGCACGCAATCAACTTTGTGGATAGAGTTTCTGCGAGCCAAATATATCAAGAAGAAGCATCCAGTGCAAGTAATGGTGCTGCAAATCTTCTAAGGTTTGGCGTCGTTTGCTAAATGGAAGAAGTATATGGGAGAATGCCATATTCATTTGCAAGTGGGTAGAGGTGATCCTAATTTGTTTCATGAAAGATGGTTGCCTGGTGGATTTATTAAAAGACAGTTCTAAATCAACATGTGGATTCAATTAGCCAGTTGTGGCGTGCTAATGGGTGGGACTCTGTTTTGATTCGTTCTTTATTCTCTCATGAAGAATGTCAAGCTATATTGACTATTGAGCTCTCCAATTTTTCTACAGAATAAGACAGTCACATGGGTTTGGGCTCGGAAGTCTAATGGGTGTTTTTCTTGGTTTTTTCTAAGGGTACCACCATTTTTGCTAGGGGGCAATCCTTACTTGGGGGCAGCCCAAGGAAGTAGAAATTTTGCTAGAGGGAACCCACATTTGGTTAGGGGGCAGTCCAACCCCCCAAGCCCTTCATTCCTTCCCATAACCCATTCTACACTCTCTCTCCACCTCAAAAAAAAAACTCTCCCTCTCCCAAAACCCTACTTTCTTCTCCTCCAGCACTCCACTCCCAATTCCTCCACCAAGATTTCTTCAACAACATTCGTAGATTCGAATAGATGACACGTAAGTCGAAGCAACAAGAATTTAGGTACGTACTTTCCTAATTTCTTTAAGAATTTTGTACACTCTATTCAAAACCCTAGAATATTTTTAATTCTCTAAAAAGTTTTGATAAATTAGATTTAGAATCTCTTTATGGTTCATGAAATAAATTTTCGAACACGACAAACCCACATTTTTTTTTTGAAATCCTAACCCTAGAAGACAAACGAGCATCTCGTTTTGGCCGTTCGGTTGCAACAGTCGGATTTGAATACAGTAGGACTGTCAGGCCTGTGACAGTCCAATGTAAAGCAGGACTGCCACAGTCCTGGCAGTCCTTTTTCACAATGTAAAGCAGGACTGCCACAGTCCTGCTTTACATTAGGACTGCCACAGGCCTGGCAGTCCTAATGTAATGAGATATGGGGGTAGAAATAGGGGGGGGGGGGAGGGGGGAGGGTTGTTACTCTATGTTGCTCATATGGAGGAGGGTGGGTAACTGCATGTTGCTCATATGCAGGGAAGAAACTGCATGTCCTATTTCTGTTTCTATTATTTAATAACTGTACATTGTCCTGCAGTCCTCCGGCCGCTAACAAAAGAATATGGCCCACCACGTCAAAGCGGAAGGAACGTGAGGGACGTCCACTCGAGCGTCCGATTACAATTTTCGAACCGGCGCCCCAAGCTCGGTCTCGGACGCCGCCACCGGCACTTCAAGCTCGGTCGAAGCAACGAGCTCATACTCCTACGCGTTCTTCCGATGACGACGACGACGTGCCAATTGGCCGACTCCTATCACGTCAAGGCGGTTCTGCTTCATCTGAGGAGGCCGGTCCTTCTGAGGAGGCCGGTCCTTCTGAGCCGCCTGTCCGTCCGTCCGGTTGCTCAATGTTGGTTTCTTTTAAGAACCACATTGCGTATGAAATATGGAAGAACCCGGTATAATATGTAGTTGGATGTGGAATGATCATTAGTTGGATTGTAATCTGGATGTTTTTGTAAAGATGTTTTTATTGTTTGAAACTTGAAGGATATGTTTGTTGTTTGAAAACTTAAGTTGTTGGGCAGACTTTTGAAGGATATGTAGTTGACACTTATGTTTTTTTTTGAAGTTGAATATTTTGTCTGATATGTAGTTGTAATTTATGTTGTTATTTATGTACTTGTTGGATATGTAGTTGTCTGATATGTAGTTGTTATTTACGTTTGGAAACTTAAATTGTTGGCCAATTTCTGATATTCTTGATTTAGTTGTAATTTATGTTGTTATTTATGTACTTGTTGGATATGTAGTTGTCTAACTAGTTCTTCTATAGCTTTGCCTCCAACTCTTGTGGCATGAAAGATGAGGGTCTCATAACCTTCAGCTTTTAGTCTTTCTTTCACAGCATTTACGCATGGAGTTGTAACACCAAACATAGTTACAAATACTTAATATATGAAGATAATGTTTATACAGGACTGTCAGTGCCCTGCCAGTCCTTTATTAAGTAAGGACTGCTAGGAGCCTGGCAGTCCTGAGCCAAACTCTCTAAAGAGAGTTTGGATATGAAACTCTCTTCATAGAGAGCTTTATACAGGACTGACAACACCCTGGCAGTCCTTTATTAAGTAAAGACTGCCATGACCTGACAGTCCTAACTTAATGTAGGACTGCTGAAAGTCTGGCAGTCCTACTTTACATTAGGACTGCCACAACCCTGGCAATCCTAATATTGTAAGCCACGACTGTAGCAGCCGAACGACCACAACGATTTGTCGTGTTCAGAAATATGTGAGATCATGTTCGAAAAATTCATTCATGAACCCTAAAGTGATTCTAAACCTAATATTTATGTTTATGTTTTCTAATTTTGAGTATGAGTGAAAACTTTTTTGGTAGCTGATCTTAGACAAATTTGGGAAAAAAATTGTGCCAAACATGATTGAGATAGGAGAAATTTTTTGGAGATAATTCTTGGAAAGAAAGGAAGAAATTTTTTGGAAAAAATTTGGACTAGGGTTTAATTCTATGACCTAGAAATGTTGGGAGAGAAGAAAAAAAATAGAGGGAGAGAAGAAAAGAGTTGAGGGAGAGAGGAAAATAGTAGAGGGAGGGAGAGAGAGAAATTAGAAAAGTTGTCTTTTATACCTAATGTTGGGCTGTCCCCAAGTAAAAAAAAAAACTGATGGCAAACTTGTAATATTTGTAAATATTTTTGGGCTGTCCCCAAGTAAAAGTGGTGATGTCCTTAGAAAAAACCTATATATAAGGGCTCCTGGATCATTAGCTAGCGACGATGGCCGTAATGGTTGGGATCCGGGCACAGATGAGGGGAGTTCAGGGGGGTGAATAATAATCTGCGGGTGGCTGGACAAAAATCGAGTGGATGCACAGGAACCGGGTCCAGGGCCGGAGAGATGGATGTAGCGGTGGAAGCCGATATGCGTAGAGGTATCGTGGTCCACGGGGCTCTTCGGAAGATGCTCGGGCAAGCGGTCGACAACGTGGATGGTAGGAGCGGAACATTGATGAAGGACAGAGGCCTGTGAATGTCGGAGTTGGCAACAACGGACGTTCAAATCGGGATATGGGCCTAGCGGGGACCATGAGGACTCCAGCACGTGGGGTTGGACTTGTGCAGACAGAAGTTCAACAAACCCAGGGATCTGATAGGTTCCTTGACCAAACTGATTTGGATTTGGGGAAGGTCTAACTGTGTTTGACATGATTAATGACATAAATTGAAGTATTGTGCTCCAATATTGGAAGAGGAAAATTAGGGTTTTATTGAGGAAGAAGATGACTACAAAAATGCAAGGAAAAGAATGAAAGAAAATACAAGCTAAGTAACTGATACATTTTTCATGCCTTTTCCTTCTCTACTACTCCTATTTATGACATTCTGATACTCTGATGTTACTTCTTGACAGTTGCAAATGTCTGCTGAGTTGGTGTTGGCCTGGCTCTATTGACCTGGACTGCCTGGATCTGTTGATTCGAACTGCTGACCTGGTTGTATAAATTGATGAAAGACCACTTTGCTAATGAAGCTGTTGCTAAGCTTCTATACTGCTACTTCTGATACTGGGTATTGAGCTGACATTGGTGAGCTAATTCTGGATATATAACAATACTGCCCCCTTAAATTGACCTTTTGTCAAGGTCAATATGAGGAAATCTCTTAATAAAATTCTCATAAGTTTCCCAAGTAGCATCCTCATCATTTCTATTGCTTTCTCAGGATTCCAGTGGACTGTTGATATCACTGACACTGACCAATCCAACTGATGGCTTATGGATCACTGGGTACTGATTGTCGAAGATCAGTCCTTGAGCTAACACCTGGACTATGGTGTCTTCTTTATGGTTGAATATTCTTGAGTTACCCAGTGATGTTTCCTGCTTCTTCAAGGGTCAGTGGAGCTCCGATGACAAACAATGTAGAGCAGTGTTTGTTGATACTAGCCAATGCTGAATATAGCTTCAGGTATTTAGCTAAGTCTGATACTGGCAGCTTCTGATACTTGGTAAAGAAGCTTTGGACCTAGGCATTGTTGAATTGCTGATTAGAGCCATGGCCATAGTACTTGTATTTGTAGGAAATATGGATGTATTAATGCTCTCCCCTTAATTTGACCTAGCGCCAAGGTCAAAGAGGGAACAATTTTGATACACGGATCCCATATGATTATCACCAACTTTTCCAGTACATTCTTACGATGACTTGACTGTTTGTAAAGTTGTAAGTAGTCTAGATTCAAGACATCTATCAGGGAAAAGTTATCAGACTTTCCTCCACAACTCAATCCCACAGAAGAATGACATCTCTGTTTATTCTTGAGAAGGTCACTGAGTACTAGTTCATGTTTTTGTTGGTTGTTGTTGAAATAGACAATTTCTGCTGCTTCTCATCAATAAAGCCTCACAATGACTAGCCATTTTTTAAATGGTACATCATGGTTGGTACAAACTGGTAATCTTCCAAAAACTGCCTCCTTGACAGAATCTAGTAGCTGATTGACATTCAGAACATTGGTGTCAAGGGTTGCTTGTGGTTTGGTAGCTGTTGGACTCTCAAATGATTCATTAAAGATATCATCTTCAACAGAGGAAGCCTTAAGAAGGCCCTTCTCCTATGATAGAGGAACTTGTCCAGGTGTCTCCATAAATTGAGCCCCCAATGGGCAGACATCTTCTGGCAAGAGGTCACCAAGTAGTTGTTCCCTCATCGAGGATGATTCTGAATCTGAAAATCTTCCAGGCTCTTCAAAATCACAGAAACCATAGATTCTTTAGATTGGTCTTCGGTTAAAGATAATGTTGAGAGCGATTTTAATGCAACATTCTCGTCCTCTTTTGACCCGTAAATTTTGTACAAATGGCCTGGTGCAGGGTTCACAGCCTGTAACTTGCTTTCATCAACCAAATGGAGGAATGGATCAAAGGATGCTGGCACTTGTGACTGTCCTGGCAAAGGAGGATTGGTATAGTAACCTGAAGTTGGCCTAGGGTTGTGCCAACATAATAGAGTTGGTCCTCCTAGCATTGGGTCTTGCAGTAGATTGAAATGCATTCCTGGGTTTGGTGTGAGAGAATGCACATGAACTGTCATTGGTGTGCTCATACCAAATTGAGTACCAACATGTGTAGGTGTTGAAGTGAACTGAGATACATCAATTTGTTGACTGGAAACTGGGTTTGCAAGGAACTCTTGAAATGTTCTTGAAGTCTGATTCCAAGTAGGACTCCCATTGTGTACACCAAATGGAGACCCAATATGTGCAGCAGTTGAAGATAAAGGATATGCAGTGGGTTGATAACTGAATATGGGTGCAGTGGTGATGCATTCCCAGGCTCAACCACCATGCCTGGGTGCATCTGGGTGCATCAGTTAGTTACCATAAAGTTGAGCCACACCCTCCCAATCAGCCACGTCATCATGAATCAGCCACGTCACCTCTGACAGTTTGTTACACAGCTGGATGGAGAGAGCGTAGGAATCAAGTTTGCCAAGCTATCACCTATAAAAGAGGAGCACAAAGAATGAGAAGTTATGTGTGAGCTGTATCTTCATTTCTTAGTTCAATTTACAATAGCATTTACCTGCAATTTCCTTTGTAGCTCTATTCTTCCATTCAATAAAGTAGTTCTTCCCCAATTTACTTGTTGTTATGTCGAATCCCATGAAATCACCACCTGGTCCTGGAAATTTAGGTCGAGGACCTACCAATTTGGTATCAGAGCTGGATCCAATTTCAGAAGGAACGCTGGATCAAAGTTCGAGCAGCCATGCCTCTCGAGAAACTGCTCATGAGGAGCTCACATCACTGGAGGTGAATGGGAGGTTCCTTGCCATGGAAGGTACAATCCAACAACTCAGGACTACTATGAATGCTCAATTCGAGAGACTGTTAGAAGAATTAACCAGATCTAGAGTTGGATCTGAACAAAGAATGGGAAATTTTGGCACGAATGCTGCCAACAATTTCCAGAATTCCCAAGGAATGTATACTCCACCAACCCCAGTGTATCCTGCCACAAATTTTCCAAACTCCCAAACCATGGGAATGGGAAATCCTTATAATACTGGACCAATGGTGTTTCAAACACCCCAGCCTGCACAAATGAATATGCAACCCCCCTTTTGCTCCCAAGGGATGGGGAGTCCTGTGGTTCCTATGCAAATGGGACCTCAAGTGCCTTTTGGCACTCAAGGAGTAGCCAATCCTACTGTTCCTGTACAAATGCTTCAACACACACCTTTTGGTAATCAAGGAGTGGGCAATTCAGTTAATAATGCACAAATTCCCATTGTTCCTGCACATACTCCTCTGAATCATCAGAGGAATAATTTTGGTCTACAACATCAACCACAGACCATGGGGCACACAAACTTTCAATTGAAGTTACCTGAATACGATGGAGCAGGGGATGTAGAAGAGTGGTTGATGAGAGCAGCCAATTATTTTAATTTCTATAATGTCTCAGAGTGGGACAAGGTTAAATTCTGCTCAGTCCAACTCAAAGGGACTGCTGCCTATTGGTTTAACTGGGTAATGAAGGTTAAGGGAGGAGTCATGTCTTGGAATGAATTCTGTGTCACGACCCGCACCCGGATATACGGGTACGGATACGTGGGCCACGCCCAGCCTACGCCGCGGTATCGGCGGTAGAACGCTGTCAAGTATACTATACTAACTACAACATCTAAGAATCCATAACTAGAAATGTACTCATGTCACATCACGAAAACTAAGGAAGATAAGACAAGAATTAATAACAATATCACTAGAACAACTAGAATCTACAAGGATCATAAGACATGAAAGATAAAGAAGGAACAACAAGACTAACTAAGGATAACTACCAGGCAACTCCCATAGAAGAATAGTGAGATCCACCTCAGCTAGCAACATCATGAAGTCCAATAATGAGGGCACAACTACTCCTAAAATTTTGTCAACATATCCGGTCAGGATGGAACGAGTACATATATCTCATAACAGATCTCAAGATAGAATAAAAGCTATAAGACTGTAAATAGAGCATATACAATGAAATCATGGAGTGTACATATATGTATCATGGCATGGTAAGCTGTAGAGCTAGAGCTAGAACAAGAAAGTAGAACTAAATCAGGGTATGTACACAAATCAAGGTAAGCCATATATCCAATGTGTGTGAGTAGCAGTTTCAACTTGTGATCGGCTTGGATAACTGTCAAGAATCGGCCTGGCAAGTCATAAGTGCGGTATATGACTCACACTGTTCAAGAATACAAGGGAATATGATCACAGGCATACGCTACTACTCCCCCTACCCCAACTGGTAGAATGGATCCAAACAGGACACGTCACTGCACGGGATTCTAATGAGAAGGTCGCGAACCTTCTCTAGAATCAGTGACCACATATCGAGCAAGAGCTACAAGGGTGCTTGCACAATACATCCCAACCTAAGAAGGAGAAACATCTCTCGTCGGGATCCAAGAATACCAATCCGTGAGACCCATGTGTCAGGAATAAGCATATCAACACTAAGTACATGAATCATAACAGTTATCATAAATTGGGAATAAGTTATCAGAGAATGTACTCGCCTGGGGTCCTGCTGTCAATATGAATCAGGGTTCAGAGTAAAGCCACAGACCTAAAGATGAAATAATACAAGAGCTGATCAGGGTCAAAAGATATACTAACATCTAGGTCAAACTAAGACAAACTGGGTCAAGGTTGACGTACAGTTGACTTTGGTCAACTGGTCAACTCCGGTCAACTCTGGTCAACTCTAGGTCAAACTTGACTAACGTTGACTAACAGTTGACTTTGGGTCAACTGGTCAACTTCGGTCCAGTTTTAGTCAATTTTAGGCTACGGTTGACTTCCGGTTGACTTTGGTCAAAATAGTCAACTGTGGTCAACCAGGGTCAAAACTAGTCTAACCTAGGTCAAATGTTGACTCTACTTCGACGTCTAGTCAAAATAGTCAACCATGGTCAAGCTAGTCTCTATAAACATCTACAAGGTCAACTTATGAATTTCAATGATTTAGAAATCACTGAAATCGACGGGTCTCTAAAACAACCAAAAGGAGAAAATATTATAATAATAGGATGACACAAAAAGGAAAGAAATCTACAGATGTTGTCGGATGATGAAACTAACATCACCAACGTGTCCAGAATGGTCAAATCAGCTAGGATAGCCTGTCCAAAAGTCCAGTTTGGACACAGGGGCAAAACGGTAATTTTGGGCCAAAATGATGTCCGCCGTTGGACACACTTTGCACCGAAAAACGTGCCGAAATAAAAGTTTACAAAACCTAACAAATTATATGTCCACGAATCCAGAATGACGATGCGAACCCAACGGTATATCCAGAATTGGATTCCGTTGACCCGATCTCAAATTGGTCCGTTGACGCGGACATTTGGAATCTGGTTTGCACGGAAATGCGTGCCGGAGCAAATGTCTTCAAAATTCAGCAAATAATATGTCAACGAGTCCAGAATGACGATACGAACTCAACGGTATATCCGGAATTGGATTCCGATAAGCCGATCTCAAAATGACCCGTTGGTCCGGATATTGGTATCCGACTTGCACCGAAATGCGTGTCGGAACCAATGTCCACTAAAACCTAGCAAATTATATGTCAACGAATCCAGAATGACGATACGAACTCAACGGTATATCCGAAATTGGATTCCGATGAGCCGGCGTCAAAAAGTCCCGTTAACTCAGAAAGTGGGACCCGCTTTGCACCGAAATACGTGTCAGGGCCCACGTTCTCCAAATCAAGCAAACTTTATATGAAAACATACCAGAACGACGCCACGAGTCGACTGGTGGTGTCAGAAATTGAATCCGGAGTCCCGGGTTCAAAAATGGAATTTTACAAGTGCAACACTAAGAATTCGAACGGCCAACTTTGGCGTCGAATTCGACCGACCTAACAAGCTCAAACTGAAATAAAATCTAAAGGGAGCAGGAAGAGGGTTATACCAGCTGTGCACCGGAACTGGTGGCGCGCAAAACGGAGCTACGACGACAAAGATATGAACCCGCGAAGTTGGCGTCGCAAAACTGTCCAAAAATAGTTCAATTTTAAACGTCAACTTGGTGGCCGGTTTTGATGTATCAAACGACGAAATTAACGGGTGAAATTTGAGAGGGATGAAGGGATATATACCGAGATTGAGACGGAGCGAAGAAATCGCCGATCCAACTGTCGGATTCTCCAGAAAATCGGCACGAAGTTGCTGCGACGAGGCGCCAATTCTGGATCTCGTTCGCGCGCGCGTCGACGGGATCTCTTGAAAAATGCACGAATCGACTGTCGTGCGCACCGGAGACGAGGGTGGCTGCCAGGGGGTGTTCGTCGGAATGTGCGCGCGCAGCCAGGGGGCTCGCCGGCGGCGGCGGGGTGGAGATGGTGTTGGTGTTCGGGTGGTAGTGGTGATGATAATGATAATGATGATGGTGGCTTTTGTGTTAAAATGAAGAAGAAGAAGAAGAAAAAAATGTGAAGAAGGAGAAGTGAGGAAGAAGATGATGGTGATGGTGTGAATAATGATGAAGAAATTAGAAAGGGGGGGCTGTTCTCGGCCAGGTGAAGAGAGAGGGAGAGAAGTGATGTATGGGAGTGGGTGATGGGAAAGGAGAGAGAGAGAGGGATTATATAATATATATATATATATGTGTGTGTATATATTATATAAAGAGGGAGAGAGAGATATTAGAAGATATTTAGAGAGAGAGAATGAGAGAGAGGGGGTGTGTAGGTCGGCTGCACTTAGGGGGAGGGGCTTGTGTGTTTGTATGGTGAGAGAAAGAGAGAGGGAGATATTATAACATATTATATATGTATATAATATATATACACATATATAAAAGAGAGAAATAAAGATATTTTTAAAATAGGAAAAAAAATAGGAAAATTACGTGGGGTATTTGGACAGTCATGAAAGAACAATATGGAGCTTGGGTTCGGGTTCGGTCGAGCCGGGTCGGGCCAAAATCGGACAGGAGGCAATATTCGAATTAAAATAGGGATTTATAATTATGGATAAATAAATAACATGCGGGGACTCAAATAAATGGGACACAAGTGGCAGGCGGGTAGTAGGCTTCATGGGGGTCCTGTCCATATTTGGGGTCGACTAGGTTGGGTCGATGTCGGGCCCGAAAATTAAATGGGAAATTAAATCAGGTTTTACGGCAGATATTTAATTGGCCTAAATTGAACCGAAAGTTGTGCGAAGGAAATGGAGCACAAGAGGGTGTATCTGAGTGGGACACGAAGGTCATGGGTGAAGAGCGTCTCGAGTAGATCAGGCATGACAAGTTGGTTTCGAGAGAATGACTAGTCTGGTGCTCCTAAATTAAAAGTCACGGTAACGTGCATATGATGATCCAGGAAAAGAGTAGAAATTCAATTAATAATTAAATGGTCTAATATTGACCCGAACTTGCGCGAAGCAAAAAGAGCACAAGGGAACGAGTTCAAGTGGGACAGGATATATCAAAATGAAGATAATCTCGTCTACTACAAACTCCAAGAAGGAAGTTTCCAGAGACTGGCATCCCTGATGCTCTAGAATTCCAAGTCACGGTAAAGAGCATTAAATTAAATAATAATCAAATAATAATATCTGTTCAAAATAATTGATTTATAAAATTGAAAAAAAATAAGCCCAAAATTTAGGGGCTTACAATCCTACCCACCTTATAAAAATTTCGTCCTCGAAATTAAAGGTTGTAGTAGGGGTAAGACAGGATAGAAGATTTAGGCAATATTTAGGCACGATCCAAGAATGATGAGTTTTGCACGATCAAGATAATCGATTCACAACTGTTCAGGCACGAAGAGGGATTTGACACGATAGAATCATGATACAAACAAAATCATATGTGCATGATTTCAGAAATAAGTCAAGTCATTGGGGCACGATTTAGATATGATAACGAAATCAAAACTTGAGCTTCGTCCGGTTACAATCGAGTCAAACATTGATTAACAGGATTTCAGCTCGATGAAATTAGATTTAGGGTTAAGATTATCAAGATCATGAAAATTAAAGTCGGATAGTCAAAATCTAAAACAAGGCTAAGAGAAGCAAATGGAAAGAAAAAATTTGAGAATAGCACGATTGAGAGATAGATTTGATAGAAATCGGATTATAGGTCACATAAGCACGATCAAGATCCAAGTTCAGTTATGAAAGACGATAAAATCATGAATTCAAAATCAAAGTCCTAAAAGCACTATTAGGAAGGAACCCAAGTCACAAAGGAATTTGAAGTCATCTAGAGTCTAGTCAGCAACCAAGACTCTTTGGCACGATAAACAAGACGACCAAAATCGATTGGTCAATCAGAGAGGATCAATCTCGCGATATCAAAATATAATGAACAAATCAAGGATGTAGAATTGAATTGCTTCTGTTATCATAGAAACCTGAATATGGGATCGTAGGAGGAAGCCGGGGTAATCATCTCGCTCTGCTTCGACTACTACCAACAATGTCTACTCCGAGACGGATGATTACGATACTTCCTCGATCTCTCCCAAGATAAAAGATATGAAAATTCTAAAATTTTCAAGGTTTTCAAAGTATGGCTGACAGAAGTAGATATGAGATAGGTAATTGGTGGAATCAGGACATAATTGATCAAGACGGAGGAAGTAAGGGTAAGATGAGGAAATCACCATGCGATGAGGAAGAGAAGAATGGGAAAACAAAAGTAATAGTAGGAACTGCTCTTGCCCAATAGGTTAAAACAAGTGAATCAATTTAAGATACGATCTGATAACCATACACGTCTATCCCAAATCATGTTGCCAGAATTCTCGCCACGTCAGTAAGCATAGCGGTAATAAACAATGAAGTCCATAACCATGGTATACACCCTATAATTATGTCATCTAGATTCCTTACCACGCCACCCGGTATGGCTGCAAGAGAACCTAAATGACATAACTAGGATAGTATATCCAAAATCAGGCTCCATGTCCATGTCTCGCTAGCTAATATGACTGCGATGAATTCTAAACTCCATAAATAAAGTAGACACTTACCGTTCTCATCCTCCTCGTCCAAAATATGTTTATCATGATATCTTAACTCAATTCTTAAAAGAATTATCCAAAACAAAATCAAAGGTCAACAACGAATATTAAGATTTAAAATTTCAACAAGTCAAGGGTAAGTTAATAGAAACAACGGAAACAACTTCCGAGATAGGGTTCAGAGGAAAATTTCAGGGAAAGTCCCGAGGGTACTACCTAGGTCAAGATAGAAAATGGTGGAATATAATCTAAAACAACCCTCGACCATGATACGAGGTTGGTAAATCATATTCTCTCCCCAACCTAGATGATATACAAGTCCAACTTATACCTTTCCTCTGGGATCCACAAACTCATCCCAAGAAGGAATAAAGTTTGATACGGACAGATATTTCAGAAATCAGGACGAATGGAAACGAGTGGGAAAGATTTGAAAGCCTTCAAAATAAGATTCCCAGGGATCATCCCTGGAATCTACCAAGAGTTCCTAATATGTGACTGAGTACCAAATCCTAAAATATGCCATGACTCAACCTTAATCCTAGGGCAGGCTCGCAGTAGTACAGATAAGCTCAAGTACTACCACGACTTCGCATTAATTGCAAAGACTGACCTGCATGGGCCACCACTAAAAACGTGTCACGACCCGCACCCGGATATACGGGTACGGATACGTGGGCCACGCCCAGCCTACGCCGCGGTATCGGCGGTAGAACGCTGTCAAGTATACTATACTAACTACAACATCTAAGAATCCATAACTAGAAATGTACTCATGTCACATCACGAAAACTAAGGAAGATAAGACAAGAATTAATAACAATATCACTAGAACAACTAGAATCTACAAGGATCATAAGACATGAAAGATAAAGAAGGAACAACAAGACTAACTAAGGATAACTACCAGGCAACTCCCATAGAAGAATAGTGAGATCCACCTCAGCTAGCAACATCATGAAGTCCAATAATGAGGGCACAACTACTCCTAAAATTTTGTCAACATATTCGGTCAGGATGGAACGAGTACATATATCTCATAACAGATCTCAAGATAGAATAAAAGCTATAAGACTGTAAATAGAGCATATACAATGAAATCATGGAGTGTACATATATGTATCATGGCATGGTAAGCTGTAGAGCTAGAGCTAGAACAAGAAAGTAGAACTAAATCAGGGTATGTACACAAATCAAGGTAAGCCATATATCCAATGTGTGTGAGTAGCAGTTTCAACTTGTGATCGGCTTGGGTAACTGTGAAGAATCGGCCTGGCAAGTCATAAGTGCGGTATATGACTCACACTGTTCAAGAATACAAGGGGATATGATCACAGGCATACGCTACTACTTCCCCTACCCCAACTGGTAGAATGGATCCAAACAGGACACGTCACTGCACGGGATTCTAATGAGAAGGTCGCGAACCTTCTCTAGAATCAGTGACCACATATCGAGCAAGAGCTACAAGGGTGCTTGCACAATACATCCCAACCTAAGAAGGAGAAACATCTCTCGTCGGGATCCAAGAATACCAATCCGTGAGACCCATGTGTCAGGAATAAGCATATCAACACTAAGTACATGAATCATAACAGTTATCATAAATTGGGAATAAGTTATCAGAGAATGTACTCGCCTGGGGTCCTGCTGTCAATATGAATCAGGGTTCAGAGTAAAGCCACAGACCTAAAGATGAAATAATACAAGAGCTGATCAGGGTCAAAAGATATACTAACATCTAGGTCAAACTAAGACAAACTGGGTCAAGGTTGACGTACAGTTGACTTTGGTCAACTGGTCAACTCCGGTCAACTCTGGTCAACTCTAGGTCAAACTTGACTAACGTTGACTAACAGTTGACTTTGGGTCAACTGGTCAACTTCGGTCCAGTTCTAGTCAATTTTAGGCTACGGTTGACTTCCGGTTGACTTTGGTCAAAATAGTCAACTGTGGTCAACCAGGGTCAAAACTAGTCTAACCTAGGTCAAATGTTGACTCTACTTCGACGTCTAGTCAAAATAGTCAACCATGGTCAAGCTAGTCTCTATAAACATCTACAAGGTCAACTTATGAATTTCAATGATTTAGAAATCACTGAAATCGACGGGTCTCTAAAACAACCAAAAGGAGAAAATATTATAATAATAGAATGACACAAAAAGGGAAGAAATCTGCAGATGTTGTCGGATGATGAAACTAACATCACCAACGTGTCCAGAATGGTCAAATCAGCTAGGATAGCCTGTCCAAAAGTCCAGTTTGGACATAGGGGCAAAACGGTAATTTTGGGCCAAAATGATGTCCGCCGTTGGACACACTTTGCACCGAAAAATATGCCGAAATAAAAGTGCACAAAACCTAACAAATTATATGTCCACGAATCCAGAATGACGATGCGAACCCAACGGTATATCCAGAATTGGATTCCGTTGACCCGATCTCAAATTGGTCCGTTGACGCGGATATTTGAAATCCGGTTTGCACGGAAATGCGTGCCGGAGCAAATGTCTTCAAAATTCAGCAAATTATATGTCAACGAGTCCAGAATGACGATACGAACTCAACGGTATATCCGGAATTGGATTCCGATGAGCCGATCTCAAAATGACCCGTTGGCCCGGATATTGGTATCCGACTTGCACCGAAATGCGTGCCGGAACCAATGTCCACTAAAACCTAGCAAATTATATGTCAACGAGTCCAGAATGACGATACGAACTCAACGGTATATCCGGAATTGGATTCCGATGAGCCGGCGTCAAAAAGTCCCGTTGACTCAGAAAGTGGGACCCGCTTTGCACCGAAATGCGTGCCAGGGCCCACGTTCTCCAAATCAAGCAAACTTTATATGAAAACATACCAGAACGACGCCACGAGTCGACTGGTGGTGTCAGAAATTGAATCCGGAGTCCCGGGTTCAAAAATGGAATTTTACAAGTGCAACACTAAGAATTCGAACGGCCAACTTTGGCGTCGAATTCGACCGACCTAACAAGTTCAAACTGAAATGAAATCTAAAGGGAGCAGGAAGAGGGTTATACCAGCTGTGTACCGGAACTGGTGGCGCGCAAAACGGAGCTGCGACGACGAAGATATGAACCCGCGAAGTTGGCGTCGCAAAACTGTCCAAAAATAGTTCAATTTTAAACGTCAACTTGGTGGCCGGTTTTGATGTATCAAACGACGAAATTAACGGGTGAAAGTTGAGAGGGATGAAGGGGTATATACCGAAATTGAGATGGAGCGAAGAAATTTCCGATCCAACGGTCGGATTCTCCAGAAAATCGGCACGAAGTTGCTGCGACGAGGCGCCAATTCTGGATCTCGTTCGCGCGCGCGTCGACGGGATCTCTTGAAAAATGCACGAATCGACTGTCGTGCGCACCGGGGACGAGGGTGGCTGCCAGGGGGTGTTCGTCGAAATGTGCGCGCGCGGCCAGGGGTCTCGCCGGCGGCGGCGGGGTGGAGATGGTGTTGGTGTTCGGGTGGTAGTGGTGATGATAATGATAATGGTGATGGTGGCTTTTTGTGTTAAAATGAAGAAGAAGAAGAAGAAGAAAAAAATGTGAAGAAGGAGAAGTGAGGAAGAAGATTATGGTGATGGTGTGAATAATGATGAAGAAATTAGAAGGGGGGGCTGTTCTCGGCCAGGTGAAGAGAGAGGGAGAGAAGTGATGTATGGGAGTGGGTGATGGGAAAGGAGAGAGAGAGAGGGATTATATATATATATATATATATATATATATATATATATATATATATATATATATATATGTGTGTGTGTGTGTGTGTGTGTGTGTGTGTGTGTGTGTTTGTGTGTGTGTGTATATATATTATATAAAGAGGGAGGGAGAGAGAGATATTAGAAGATATTTAGAGAGAGAGAATGAAAGAGGGGGTGTGTAGGTCGGCTGCACTTAGGGGGAGGGGCTTGTGTGTTTGTATGGTGAGAGAAAGAGAGAGGGAGATATTATAACATATTATATATGTATATAATATATATACACATATATAAAAGAGAGAGAAATAAAGATATTTTTAAAATAGAAAAAAAAATAGGAAAATTACGTGGGGTATTTGGGCAGTCATGAAAGAATAATATGGAGCTTGGGTTCGGGTTCGGTCGAGCCGGGTCGGGCCAAAATCGGACAGGAGGCAATATTCGAATTAAAATAGGGATTTATAATTATGGATAAATAAAAAACATGCGGGGACTCAAATAAATGGGACACAAGTGGCAGGCGGGTAGTAGGCTTCATGGGGGTCCTGTCCATATTTGGGGTCGACTAGGTTGGGTCGATATCGGGCCCGAAAATTAAATGGGAAATTAAATCAGGTTTTACGGCAGATATTTAATTGGCCTAAATTGAACCGAAAGTTGTGCGAAGGAAATGGAGCACAAGAGGGTGTGTCTGAGTGGGACACGAAGGTCATGGGTGAAGAGCGTCTCGAGTAGATCAGGCATGATAAGTTGGTTTCGAGAGAATGACTAGTCTGGTGCTCCTAAATTAAAAGTCACGGTAACGTGCATATGAAGATCCAGGAAAAGAGTGGGAATTCAATTAATAATTAAATGGTCTAATATTGACCCGAACTTGCGCGAAGCAAAAAGAGCACAAGGGAACGAGTTCAAGTGGGACAGGATATATCAAAATGAAGATAATCTCGTCTACTACAAACTCCAAGAAGGAAGTTTCCAGAGACTGGCATCCCTGATGCTCTAGAATTCCAAGTCACGGTAAAGAGCATTAAATTAAATAATAATCAAATAATAATATCTGTTCAAAATAATTGATTTATAAAATTGAAAAAAATAAGCCTAAAATTCAGGGGCTTACATTCTGTCAGGCCATCACAATACAATTTGGGCCATCACAATTCATTGATTATGTTATGGACCTCAAATTACTCAAGCAAGAAGGAACTGTGTTGGATTATAATATGCAATTCCAACAGCTATCCAATAAAATACAAGGAGTTCCTGAGGCATTTTTGATCAGTCATTACATGGCTGGTTTGAAGGAGGACATCAGGTATGAAGTTCAATTGACAAATCCTAATGAATTACTTAATGCTATGAACATGGCTAGATTACAGGAAGCCAAATGGCAAGCTGTCAAAAAGATGCACAATGTAGGCTCCTATCCACTGAAATTCTCAGAAAACAATCACATTAATCCTGTGCAAGCAAGTGAAGAAACAAAGAAGCCATATACTACCACTTCTTCAAACCCATCTACAGGCAAAACCTTCCAAACACCTACCATATCTCCTAGTGAGCTAGCTAGGAGGAGAGGCCTTGGGCTATGTTATCTGTGTGATGAAAAATGGTATAAAGAGAATAGGTGCAAAGAAAAGAAGTTGTACATGCTTATGGCTGATGAAGAGAACTCAGAGGAGCAAAACAGTGGGCTAGAAGACACTAAAGGGAAGTCTGTTGCTGCTGGCTTTTTTTTTATTTCCCTCCAAGCCCTATCAGGAAGCTTACATCCTTCTACTATGAGAATGAGGGGAACCATTCAAAACATACCTGTCATGATCCTAATTGACTCAGGATCTACACACAGCTTCATTGACCTACAGTTCAGTGAAAGGTTACAACTGACTTCAAATATTCGTGAAACTTTTGAAGTTATGGTGGCCAATGGGGAAAGTTGAAGAGCACAAGAGTATGTTTGGGAGTGGTGATTGATTGCCAAGGCAGAAAGATCATCACCAATCTATTGCAATTGCCTATCACTGACTGCCAAGTTGTGTTGGGAGCAAATTGGCTCAGTACTTTAGGAGACATTATTTGGAATTTCAGGGAGCTAAGTATGAAGTTTACTGAAGATGGAGAATTACAAACCTTCAAGGGCCTTCAAACAGATAGTACACAATTGCTAGAGCCACACATCAAGGACATGAGACGAGGGTCTCAAATCTGTCTCATCCAACTATGTTCTACTTAGGTGAACTCAGCAACAGAAGAAGAAGAAGATCCAGAGTTATCCACACTGCTGTACAAGTTCCAAAAACTCTTTGAAGAGACAACTGGTGCTTATCTCTACCAGCACATTGCTAATCTTTCTGGAAACAAGAACTGGGAGTTCATGATTCTTCCTGTTGGAGCTTCTTCATTCAAGGAAGTCATGAAGATGGGTGTAGATGTGTATCACCACTTGAAGTCTGAGGATGAAGAAGCAATGCTTGTGATTGGTGATACAACCAGGCAAGGGTGTTGCCCAGCATACCTGACTGATCCGGTGGTAATTTTATATGGTAAAGCATGCAAGGAGATGTTACATTCTATTACCCAAGGCAACTCAATAGAGCTGAACTTGCTGGAGTGCAGGATTTGGCTCTCTGTTGAGAGCTTAGGGAGTATGAAGCTCATTCAATCTACTAAAATCAGAAAGGATGGTCTTATGATATGGGATCCAGGTATCTTTTCGTTATTTTGACCTTGAGACAAGTTCAATTTAAGGAGAAGGGAGTTGATGCATTCCCAGGCTCAACCACCATGCCTGGGTGCATCTGGGTGCATCAGTTAGTTACCATAAAGTTGAGCCATACCCTCCCAATCAGCCACGTCATCATGAATCAGCCACGTCACCTCTGACAGTTTGTTACACAGCTGGATGGAGAGAGCATAGGAATCAAGCTAGCCAAGCTATCACCTATAAAAGAGGAGCACAAAGAATGAGAAGTTATGTGTGAGCTGTATCTTCATTTCTTAGTTCAATTTATAATAGCATTTACCTGCAATTTCTTTTGTAGCTCTGTTCTTCCATTCAATAAAGTAGTTCTTCCCCAATTTACTTGCTGTTATGTCGAATCCCATGAAATCACCACCTGGTCCTGGAAATTTAGGTCGAGGACCTACCAAGTGGGTTGCTGACTGAAAATAGGAGCAGTGGCAGTATAACCCTGGTTTGATCCAGCATTCTGATTAGAAAGCATTCTCATCTCTTCTTTGGATAATTGCCTTGTTTGGCTCTCATATTAGTATGAAACTGCTGAGGAATCCAAATTGGGTCTGATGATGGTATAGGGTTTTGTATCCCTGCAGAACTCATTCCCATTTGTGGTAAAGGGTGATTTGTTCTACTGTTGCGATGAATTTGTTGTTGGTTTAAATTTGGCTCAAAAGAGGGTATGGGGTTTTGAACAAGAAGTGGGTGGATATTAAACCCATAAGATGTTCTTGATTCTTGATTGTCATGGGTTTTCTTCTTAAAATGGGGAATTGGACTAGGGTTTGCTCTCACGTGACAGGAACATGTTGATTAACTGGATTTTGTTCCAAAAGAATCATAGGGTTTTGCATTCCTATGAATCCAGCCCCAAATCGTGGTAGATGGCAAATCGTGGTAGATGGTGATGCCTTAGAGGTGAGGGGGTGCCGTGAAAGCATAATGAGACACATGAGGGGTTTGTAATGGTGGAGGTGGTAGATGTGTGGGTGGAGCAGCCATGGCTAGTGACAAAGCTTTACCTCCTCCTCTAATTCTCAACAATTCCTCCAGCATTCTATCAACTTGGATCTATTCTCCAACATTCTATCGAATTTAGAGTTGAGATTAAGAATTGTACTTTCAAGAATCATAATACGCTTCTCTTTGGTGCCGCTCCGGCGGTCCTCCGGTGATCCTCGTCGGGAACTTCGGTTGCTCGAGATGACCTCTTGAGGAAGAGGCTCTGATACCAATTGATATGTTCCCTGACTAAATTGATTTGGAATTGAGGAAGTTCTAACTGTGTTTACATGATTAATGACAGAAATTGAAGTATTGCGCTCTAATATTGGATGTGGAAAATTAGGGTTTTATTGAGGAAGAAGATGACAACAAAAATGCAAGGAAAAGAATGAAAGAAAATATAAGCTAAGTAACTGATACATTTTTCATGCCTTTACCTTCTCTACAACTCCTATTTATAACATTATGATACTCTGATGTTACTTCTTAATAGTTGCAACTGTCTGCTGAGTTGGAGTTGGCCTGGCTCTGTTAACCTGGATTGCCTAAATTTGTTGATTTGAACTGCTGACCTGGTTGTATAAACTGATGAAAGACCCCTTTGCTAATGAAGTTGTTGCTAAGCTTTTATACTGCTACTTCTGATACTGGTATTAAGCTGACATTGGGAGCTAATTCTGGATACATAACAGGATCTTGGGGTGTGAATTCCACGGCCACATAGATTACGGGTTTTGGAGTGTCAAAGTTTAGTAAAATATGCACAAAGTAGATGTGAGGGTTGGCAAGCCAGTAATCTATCCTTTGGCAGCCGCATAGAGTTGGTCAGATTGGTAATATCGGCTATAGCGATGTTTTGGTTGCAGACCATAATGTTGCCAACCGCTGTTATCCATAAAATAGAAAGAAAAAAAATTGTGCGGGTTCGTTGGAGAGGAGGAATCACGCCATTGCGTGGTTGGACTTGTGTCGGACAAAAAATGAAGGTGGGGTTGGTCTGAAATCCTTGATGATGATCAAAAAGATAGCATGAATTAGACCAACATGGAAATTCCTTGCGGGTGGATCACTATGGGCAGATTGGGTCAAAGGTCGATATCTAAAGAATGCGAACTTCTGGATTCAAAAGATAGATAACAATTACTCAGTAATGTATAAGACTATACTTCAAGGATAACATAAGATTAAACATGTGTTATTGAGGAAGATCAGCAATGGAGAAACCACCAATTTGTGGTTTGATCCGTGGATACAATATAGTAGTTTGGTAGATCGGCTTGGTTGGCATCTTATGAACTTTCGGGGAGAGATGAACAAGTTGCTCGGTCCATTGATCGGGGTCAATGGAATCTAGTTTAGCATCCTATTGGTCGACAATTCATGGTTGAGATTATACATATAAAAATTGAGCAGGAGGCTGGTAGGGACACCTGGATTTGGGAGAAATCTGAAACCAAAAAATTTGATTTTCGGACAGCATATGGTCAGTTTTGAACACCTGGTCCGTTGATGGATAGAGTGGAGTTTGTATGGCTTAAACATATTCCTAGCAGGATGCGCTTTTGCTTGTATAAGTGCTTCTTGGTGGGCTCCTCACGAAGGACCGGCTCTTGCAATTTGGTGTGAATATTACAGACCCAATTTTTTCATTATGTCATCAGGGAACATAATCTATTACACACTTAATTTGTAATTGTTCGGTATCCTGGTATGTATGGCAATCGCAATTGGCAAAACTTCGAGTAGATGATGTAGAACCCTAGAGGGGGGGTGAATAGGAAAATAAAAAATAAACTACAACAATTGATGCAATAAAGGCAATTTAAAGTAAAGAGTAGAAAGATCAAACGCAAACGCAAGGATGTATCCTGGTATCCTCTTTTGAGGCAATCCAGTCCCGGAACTCTCTCCGGCTTTAATCCACTATTATCCAAATAGTACACACGAGTTTGGATCCGAAGAACTCGCCAACTTCAACACGAGTTTGGATCCGAAGACTCGCCAACTTCTACACACGAGTTTTCTTACGAAGGCTCGCCAACTTCAAACAACAGAGAATGAAAGCTTGTTGATCTTCTAACACTTGAAGATCGAAAGTGTACAACTCTTTAATACTCTAGCACTTAGGGAGAGGATGACAATGAAAAGCTTTGGAGAGTATTAATGGTGGAGCTCTTGGTTGTTGGAAAATTTATGAAGGAGTTGGTAAAGAAGCTCAAGAGAGAGAGAGCTTCCTTTTATAAGAAAACCAAGAGTGGGTGACATTTAATGCTTCTGAATGTACGCAGACCGGCATGCCGTCGGTATGCCGCGGCATACCGCCGGTATGCCGTCCAAATAGTAACGGTCATATTTATGACCGTTCAAGAGCATTAAATGCGGCCATTAATGCATGTCAGATCAAATCGAAAACTGAGTATTCGAAATTCGGTATACCGCCGGTATGCCGGAGCATACCGCCGGTATGCCGACAGAAGTCACAGAAAGTTTTAGAGCTGCTAGAAACGGCATGCCGCCGGTATGCCGTAGCGTACCGTCGGTATGCCGACAAAAAATCACAGCAACTATTGTGTTGCTAAAAATGGCATGCCGCAGCATGCCGTCGGTATGCCGACATTTCGAGACAGCAACTTTCTGGAGTCCAAAAAGCGGTATGCCGCCGGTATGCCGAAGCATACCGTCGGTATGCCGCTTTTTGTCACAGAAACTTTTCTGGACGCGAAAACGGTATACCGCCGGTATGCCGGAGCATACCGCCGGTATGCCGTTCTGAATGACTTGATTTTCGATTTATGCTTTAAGTTATCATCCATCCTTTAGTGATTACAGAAATACCTAGACCAGTACAGACTCGAAGACACTAAGCAGGAAGACGCCGACTTTATGCAGGGAACGCCGGTGACTGCTACAGTCTTCAAGAAGGAGGAAGCCCTTGATCTTCTGAGAAAAAATGAATCTGAAGAACAGAAGACTAAACTACGAAGAAGCTGTTAATTACTCAAAATAAAATGTGCCAACAAACTCCCCCATTTTGATAATTGACAAAATAGAGAGATAGCATCTTCAGGGAGTATCTCCCCCGTAGGTAGACAGCTCCCCCTCAATACGATTTCTCCCCCTTTGTCACTTAGTCAAAGATGGGGATAACTAAAGGAGACAGTGCATAAAAAAAACGAGAGTATATATAAAAGCATGCAGGAATATATTGAAGTAAGAACGATAAAACATGCTTGACCCATACATATCAATAAGATAAAAGACTCTCCATCATGAGAGTCGGACATCAAAGACAACCATAGATAATGTCCCCGAAGGACAGCAAACACTGAAAACAACCATAAACCGGTCCCCGAAGGACCACTAAAGACAACAAGCAGAAAACACACATAAAAACTAGAACCACTAAAACACCGTAACCATCACCAAAGGAAAACCATCCCTAATCCTCTGCCGGATCATCATCACCATCATCATCCTGAGCCTGCTGGAGGGCGCCAAAAGGATCAATGCCGTCCGGGTACATAAACCCATAGGCATTGGGGTCAGAGAAACGCGGGGCCGTGTACATGGGATCCTGAAGATTAAGATCCAGAAAGGCATCCCGGTCTTGCAGAGTGCGCTGGATGAAGTAGCCCTGATCGTGGAAGCGAGACTGGATGAGGGCGCCAAGTCCACGAGTGTGGGTCCGCATCTGCTCCTCCGCCTGGGCCATCCTCAGATCAAAGTGGTGCTGAGTAAGTGGCATATAGCGGCCCGTAGATGGAGGGGTAGATGCAGGGGCAGCAGGAGTGGAACCCGGTTGCTCTTGGGAAGAGGAAGCACGGGAAGAAGAGGCGCCAGCAAGGGTACGGGAAACAACAAGAAATGAGGGGACCCCATCCGAGGAGCAGAGAGACAAGTCAACTTGTTTGGCCTCCATAAGCAAGGTGATGAAAGAGCCATAGTAGAGGTTCTGCTTTCCGGAAGGCAAGGTACGCCGGAATTGCAAAAGCAGAGTCTTTGGGAAGGAAAAATGCTTCCGGGCATAGAGATGATACATGAGGACAAGAGCATCACCGGTGATTGCGTCATAGTTCTCGCCCTTTGGGAACAGAGTGTGGCACACGATACGATGGAGCTCGTAGTAGAATGGCTCCAGCTGGACTGAGAGGGCCGGAATGGCAGGAGGGTTGGGACCCTTACAGATGATACGACAGAAGTCGTCGAAAGGAGACGCCGCCGATGAGGTGAGAGCACCCAAAAGAGGTAACGCATCCCCTCTGTCCGGGACGCCCAAGATGGCCCCCACTTCCTTGGATGTGAGACGGAAGTGGCGGTCATTGACCATGGATTGGATGGCGGTAGGGTCGTCGTCATCCCTCGCATGTTGCAGTAGAAAAGGCGGACAGCAGCAGAGTAGACAGGAATTTGCCGCCGAAGAAGGGAGGAGAGACCGGCATCGTCAAACAACGGGACGTGACCGGGGAAGAGGTTCCAGTTGATAGCCCGTCCTTTGAACACGTTCTGGTTGACGAAATGCTGGAACCAGAGCTCAGCCGCCAAAGCGTTGGAGAAAACGCGTTGGTCAAAGCCGGAGGGTAGCGCCACCGGGACGAAAGGGTTGAAAGAGGAGGAAGAGGATCGGGGGCGCTTAGGGTTGGCCATGAAGAAGGATTTTGGGCTTTGGTGTGAGAGGAAGAAGTAGTAGTGGAGGAGAAGGAAGAAGGAGGGTTTTTAAAGAAGAGGGGGAATATGAAGAGTTGAGTTTGAAAAAGGGTGGGGAGGAGGGAACGGTTAAAGAGGAAGAATGATGGGGTAGTTGAAAGGGTGATGGGGTGAATTGATGTGTAGAGTAAAAAGAGGAGAGAAAAGGGAAGGGTGATAAGAAGGGTAATTAAGAGGAGGGGAGTTGAGGAGATGGGTAGTTAATGAGGGATTTGATGGAAGAGAGGGAATAAAGATAGGATGAAAGGAATAAAGATAAAGGAGTGGGCCCGCATATCAGTTCCGGATTCAAGTCCGCCGCCATCCGGCATGCCGACGGTATACCGACGTGTACCGACGGTATGCCGAAAATCGAAATAGGACATCATCCTGATTCGAAAAACGGCATGCCGGCGGTATGCCGTAGTGTACCGACGGTATGTCGAAAATCGAAACAGAACAAAATTCTGCTTCGAAAAACGGCATGCCGCCGGTATACCGCAGTATACCGTCGGTGTGCCGGACAAAAAGAAAGGTTATGGATCAAAGGATAAAATGCCTAGTTCACGGCAAAGGAAAGAGAAGCGGTCTTCCGGGAGAGGCTTAGTGAAGATATCGGCTAATTGATAAGTAGTATCAATAAATTCAAGACGGATATCTCCTTTCTGCTGATGGTCACGAAGAAAATGGTGTCTAATTTCTATGTGCTTCGTGCGTGAGTGACAAATCAGGTTTTTCGTGAGATTGATAGAGCTAGTGTTATCACATTTAATAGAGGTGCAAGAATGAGAAATGCCGTAATCTAAAAGTGTTTGAGACATTCAAAGAATTTGTGCACAACAACAACCAGCCGCAATATACTCTGCCTCAGTGGTGGAGAGAGCGACAGAGTTTTGCTTCTTACTGAACCACGATACCAAGGACTTCCCGAGGAATTGACATGTGCCACGAGTGCTTTTTCGATCAATCTTGCATCCGGCAAAACCCGCATCCGAAAAGCCGTAAAGCTCAAAGGATGAGGATTTCAGATACCAAAGACCCATGTTAATGGTGCCTTTGAGATAACGAAAAATGCGCTTAACGGCACTCAAATGTGATTCCTTTGGATTGGCTTGATATCGTGCACACAAGCAAACACTAAACATGATATCCGGACGGCTAGCCGTTAAATAAAGTAAGCTACCGATCATACCTCTATACTTACGAATGTCGACCGATGTGCCATCTTCATCATTGTCAAGCTTGGTCGTTGTAGCCATAGGGGTCCTCATTGATTTGGATGAGTCAAGGTCGAAACGCTTGAGGAGGTCCTTTGTATATTTTGCTTGATTGATGAAGGTTCCTTTAGGCCCTTGTTTGATTTGTAACCCCAAGAAGAAGGAGAGTTCACCCATCATACTCATTTCGAACTCTTCCTGCATAACTTTGGCAAATTCTACACAAAGTGTGTTATTTGTAGAACCAAAGATGATATCATCAACGTAAATTTGAACTAATAAGAGAGTTCCATTATGGGATTTAATAAAAAGTGTGGTGTCAACTTTTCCCTTTGAAAAATCGTGAGAGACAAGAAAAGAGCTAAGACGCTCATACCAAGCACGTGGAGCTTGTTTGAGGCCATAAAGGGCTTTATGGAGTTTGAAAACGTGGTTAGGAAATTGAAAGTCTTCAAAACCGGGAGGTTGTTTAACATAAACTTCCTCCTTAATAATACCATTAAGAAAAGCACTCTTAACATCCATTTGAAATAGCTTAAAGTCATTAAAGCAAGCAAATGCACAAAGCATACGAATGGATTCAAGACGTGCAACCGGAGCATAGGTTTCGTCGTAGTCAATGCCTTCCTCTTGGTTATAGCCTTGAGCAACCAATCGGGCTTTGTTACGAGTCACTAACCCATCTTCATTTAGCTTGTTGCGAAACACCCATTTAGTTCCAATAATGGGATGATTGCTAGGTTTTGGGACAAGTTCCCAAACCTTGCTTCGCTCAAATTGATTAAGCTCCTCTTGCATAGCTATCATCCAAAATTCATCAAGAAAGGCATCATTAACATTTTTAGGCTCTATTTGAGAGATAAAAGCCACATTGGCACAAAGATCACGTGTGGCGGATCTTGTACTAACACTTGAGGAAGGATCCCCAATGATAAGCTCCTTAGGATGATTGGTGACAAATCTCCATTCTCTTGGGAGATCCTTTGGAGGAGGCTCGAGAGGAGGAGACTCTTTTGATGGGGTCACAACTTCATTGTTAGATGAAGAAGGACGATCCTCAATAGAGGAGTTCTCCAATCCAAACGAGATGTCATCAATATCCTCGGAAGAGGAGAATGTAGAAGAGTTGAGCTCATTAAAAGAGACATTGATTGACTCTTCGACAACAAGACTTCTTTTATTAAAAACACGAAAACCTTTGCTATGAGTAGAGTATCCAAGGAATATTCCTTCATAGGCTTTTTCTTCAAACTTGCCTAGGTTATCCTTGGTATTCAAAATAAAACAATTGCAACCAAAAACCTTGAAATATTCAATAGAAGGAATTTTGTTAAACCAAAGCTCATAAGGAGTCTTCTTAGTAATAGGTCTAATTAAGACCCTATTAATAACATGACACGCCGTATTAACGGCTTCCGCCCAAAAATATTGGGGGAGCTTGTATTGGTTTAACATGACCCGGGCCATATCGCCAAGGGTTCTATTCTTTCTCTCCACAACACCATTTTGTTGAGGAGTACGGGGACAAGCAAATTCATGTCCAAAACCATTCTTTTCACAAAATCTTTTGAAATCAACATTATCAAATTCACCTCCATGATCACTCCTAATTTTGTTAATGGAAAAACCTTTCTCATTTTGAACACGTTTACAAAAAGCAACAAATTCACGAAAGGTATCACTTTTGCAAGCAAGAAAAATAACCCAAGTAAATCTCGAAAAATCATCAACTAAAACAAAAGTATAAAGTTTGCCACCAAGGCTAGCTACTCTACTAGGCCCAAAGAGATCCATATGAATAAGTTGGAGGGGTCTAGAGGTACTCACAGAGTTGATGGATTTGAAGGATGACTTGGTCAACTTACTTTTCTCGCATTCTTCACATACCATATCCTTTTTGAAAGGGATGCTAGGAAGTCCTCGTACAAGCTTCTTGGAGGCGAGGCGAGAGATGGTATCCATGTTGGCGTGTCCAAGCCTCATGTGCCAAAGCCAACTCTCATCGTTCTTTGCAACTAGGCATCTGTCATTGTTAGTACCTTCAACAAGATAAAGAACATAAATATTATTTTCTCTAATGCCTTCATACACAATAGTTCCATTGGAGCTATCGGTAATGTAGCATTTGAGTTTAACAAACTTGATATCATAACCATTATCGGTAAGGTGGCTAATACTTAAAAGATTATGCTTGAGATTAGTAACAAGACAAACATTATTAATACAAGGGTAAGGAGGAGAACCGATATTACCATTTCCAATAATATAACCTTTAAGATTGTTACCGAAGGAGACGTGTCCTTCTTTCTTCATCGATAGCGTTGTAAAAAGTGAAGCATCACCGGTCATGAGCCGTGAACAACCGCTATCGAGAATCCATTTGCTTCTAGCATGAGAAGGATTCGTCACCTACAACATAAGTTGAAGATGAACATTTTGGTACCCATGATCTTATGGGTCCATGAGTGTTAGTCTTAGGAACCCACTTAAGAACTCTCATGTCAACTTATTTTCTTGTATAACAAAAGTTAGAAGTGTGACCTACCAAACCACAATAATTGCACATCAAGGAAGATTTAGAAGAAGAAGTGTGAGTGTTGTGCATGTGTGAGTTACTAGTGTGAGAAGTTCTACCATGAGTGTTATGATGATAGTAAAAAGCATGATGAGAGGTGTTCTTCTTGACAAAGGGTCCTTTTCTTGTGTTAGAAAAGGAGTTGTGTGTAGTGTTCATGTAATGATTGTGCCTAGCATTGTGATGAGTGTGAGGGTGTCTTAGAGCATGCATGTGAGTGGTATTCTTATTACCTAAATTCTTACTTCGTGTAAGAAGATCATTATACTTAATAGAGGTGGAATATTCTCTTCTATTAGCATCTTGACATTTGCGCATGGCAAATTCATAGGAGCTTCTCATGGATTGAATCTCATCATCCTTTTTCTTGATGGTGTCAAGAGATTCTTGAAATTTGAGTCGCAAAGACTCCATTTCATCCGTGTCGGAAATATGAGATTTTTCCTTCACATCAATGATGATGTTTGAGAGCCTCTCTACTTCAAGTTGAAGAGCCTCAACCTCCTTGAGAGATTTCTTGTATTTATTCCGAACACCTTTGTGTTCTTCATGTAATTCAAGAATGGCTTTCTCCAAATCATCATAGGTAAGAGTGTTTAAAGAAAAATTATCAAGTACCTCATCGGTTGCCATGAGACAGACGTTGGCATTGTGTTTGCACTCCTTGTCGTTGTCGGAGTCGCTTGCGTCGCTTTCACACCAAATGCTAGTGTTGGCGAACTTTCTAGAGAATGAGCTTCCCTTGCTAGGTTTCTCGTACTTGCTTGAGTCTTTTCGTATCATCGGACAATCCCTCTTGATGTGTCCGGGTCTTCTGCATTGATAGCACGCCGGGTCTTCTTCATTGTCCCGTCTAGAGCGGTTGGCCTTGTTGAACTTTAAGAACTTCCGGAAGTGCTTAGCTGTGAGAGCTATTTCTTCATCGTCATCCGACTCATTGTCGTCGGAGCTATCCTTGGAGTAGGACCTTGAAGCTTTGAGAGCGAGAGTCTTCTCTTTTTCTTTGGTCTTCTCCTTCTCTTGAATGGAGGATTCCTCTTGATCCTTCATGTCGAGCTCGTGAGTCAATAGCTTACCCATGAGGGTCTCTAGGTTCATGACGGTTAGATCGTTCCCCTCAATGATTGCGGTAGCTTTAGGACTCCAAGCTTTCGTCAATCCTCTAAGAATTTTCCTTATCTTTTCATGAGCGGGATATTCCTTTCCAAGAGAAGAGAGAGGGTTAATAATGTCACCAAAACGAGTAAACATGCTAGCAATAGATTCATCATGCTTCATTTTAAAAGACTCATATTCTTGCGTGAGTCTACTAATCTTGGATTCCTTCACTTGTGAAGTTCCCTCGTGAGTGACTTCAAGTAACTTCCAAATCTCATTGGAAGTCTTGCAAGTAGAGATCCGATTGAATTCACTACTGTCAAGGGCACAGTAAAGAGCATTCATTGCCTTGGCATCTCGACAAGCAAGCTTCTTAATGTTTTCGGCAAGTGTTTCCCGAAGGGTGTCAGAAGCAATATCCTCAATAGCTCTGGAAGGAGTAGGAAGGCCATTTATCACGCAATCCCATAAGTCGAAATCTATGGACTTGAGATAAATGTCCATCCTAATCTTCCAGTAGTTATAGTTGGTACCATCAAATAGGGGAGGCCTATTTGTGGAGTGTCCCTCATTGTGAAACGTGTTGACGCTAGGGTTAGAGGCCATGGATCACTCAAGGAAGTAAATCCAAATCAAGAGAACAAAGCTCTGATACCAATTGTAGAACCCTAGAGGGGGGGTGAATAGGGAAATAAAAAATAAACTACAACAATTGATGCAATAAAGGCAATTTAAAGTAAAGAGTAGAAAGATCAAACGCAAACGCAAGGATGTATCCTGGTATCCTCTTTTGAGGCAATCCAGTCCCGGAACTCTCTCCGGCTTTAATCCACTATTATCCAAATAGTACACACGAGTTTGGATCCGAAGAACTCGCCAACTTCAACACGAGTTTGGATCCGAAGACTCGCCAACTTCTACACACGAGTTTTCTTACGAAGGCTCGCCAACTTCAAACAACAGAGAATGAAAGCTTGTTGATCTTCTAACACTTGAAGATCGAAAGTGTACAACTCTTTAATACTCTAGCACTTAGGGAGAGGATGACAATGAAAAGCTTTGGAGAGTATTAATGGTGGAGCTCTTGGTTGTTGGAAAATTTATGAAGGAGTTGGTAAAGAAGCTCAAGAGAGAGAGAGCTTCCTTTTATAAGAAAACCAAGAGTGGGTGACATTTAATGCTTCTGAATGTACGCAGACCGGCATGCCGTCGGTATGCCGCGGCATACCGCCGGTATGCCGTCCAAATAGTAACGGTCATATTTATGACCGTTCAAGAGCATTAAATGCGGCCATTAATGCATGTCAGATCAAATCGAAAACTGAGTATTCGAAATTCGGTATACCGCCGGTATGCCGGAGCATACCGCCGGTATGCCGACAGAAGTCACAGAAAGTTTTAGAGCTGCTAGAAACGGCATGCCGCCGGTATGCCGTAGCGTACCGTCGGTATGCCGACAAAAAATCACAGCAACTATTGTGTTGCTAAAAATGGCATGCCGCCGGTATGCCGCAGCATGCCGTCGGTATGCCGACATTTCGAGACAACAACTTTCTGGAGTCCAAAAAGCGGTATGCCGCCGGTATGCCGAAGCATACCGTCGGTATGCCGAAGCATACCGTCGGTATGCCGCTTTTTGTCACAGAAACTTTTCTGGACGCGAAAACGGTATACCGCCGGTATGCCGGAGCATACCGCCGGTATGCCGTTCTGAATGACTTGATTTTCGATTTATGCTTTAAGTTATCATCCATCCTTTAGTGATTACAGAAATACCTAGACCAGTACAGACTCGAAGACACTAAGCAGGAAGACGCCGACTTTATGCAGGGAACGCCGGTGACTGCTACAGTCTTCAAGAAGGAGGAAGCCCTTGATCTTCTGAGAAAAAATGAATCTGAAGAACAGAAGACTAAACTACGAAGAAGCTGTTAATTACTCAAAATAAAATGTGCCAACAGATGATTCGTCCTTGCGTGATATTAATGGGTTGATAGAAGTGATCACGGGTCAACGAAGGAGGGGAGTAGCATGGTTCGTGGAGGCAAGGATAAGACTTGCATCAACAGTTTGGCACCTTTGTAAGGAGTGAAATAATCGAATTTTTGAGGGAATAATAACTCCTCTTATAGGCGTTGTTAATAATATAGAGTATGATATGGCTATGAGCCAAACGAGTGATGCAAATTTGCCTACATAATTGAGATGTAAGGCTTAAACATTATCAATACAATTACCTTTTTCCATATATATATATTTTATATATATATATATATATATATATATATATATATATATATATATATATATATATATATATATAAGGCTCGTAGCTCTAGTGGTTACCACATATCACATCTTGGCTGGATGGATTCGATCCTACAAGGAAGTAGATTATAGACATTGTACATCCTGGTTGGATGAGTTCGATCACAATTACGTTATGATCGTTAGATTTCAACTTAGTCGAATCTAACGGTATAACATCCACCCGCTCTTAAATACTTATTTGGGCTGCTCAGATTGACTTAAATTGAATCTAGCTGCAAGAAAGTAGTTTGCTCATTTGTTGAATTTATGTCCATGCTGATTGGATAGCCACACTCCCTACTTTTGTGATGGTTGTTCAGAAAAATTAAGCAAAAAAAAAAAAACAAAAATTTTCATACATAGCGTAATTGTCGTGACCCGCTTCCAGTTTTCTGGATACAAGTCGGACACGTCCAGCCTACACTGACAGCGGTAGGAAGCTGTCTATACCTCATAAATCATCAAATGATCATGATATCAATCCTTGGCTCAATCACAGAACTAGAAAATCTAAAACAACCCAGCACAGCTCACACGATCACCAATCCACTATCTTCCTTTAGTACATCATACATGTCCAGTATCCGGAGACAAATCAGGTAATCCTCATCATCAATATTATACATTTTCTATACAAAATATCTGCAAAATATTTGATATATCTAAATGATATACTCTAATCTTCTATAGTCTTCAAGAGCTTCCAGTAGTCATCATCCAAACTAGTGCCATCCACATCCTCTTGTCCTGATCTAATATATCAACGATCTAGTCAGGAAAAGAGTAAAGTACAATCCATCAGTGAAACGAATACAACATATGCACAAGTAAAGATGCAATGAAACATGACTAACCTAAATCACCTGAGATGCATAATCTACTGAAACATGAAACAAGAAGATCATGACACATGATTTGAAATACTTACTAGATATGTCACCGACTGGACAAAGATCACGAATAAAGAACATGTATAAGGGTACGGCTTAATCACAGATGCACATGTGTGTGATTAGGCTATCAATATGAATACCTAGGTTGGGCTTTGGTCACATTCCCGCAGTATTTTCCCTCCCCGAGTACAAGTAAAGATCGAGAATGTATGACAAACACAATAACCATAAGCACATGACCAATTGTGTATCAAACGTGTCCAACATAAATACAAGTCCATATGAAGTAATTGAGTCAATGTCATGGAAGTACATGCATTGTCCTTGCAAATCAATGTGCCTTAATGTCCACCTAGAAATAGGGCAAGAATAGATTAGAATCCAAAATAACAATCTAGCCAATATTGCTAACTAACAAACTAATTTTACTATAGATATACTAGCTAACTATCTATAGTAGCTAATATTTTAGTAAAAATATACCTAGCTTTAATCAAAATAAATACCTTAAACTATATTTTAGCAAGAAAATTATTGATTAAAGAATATTTAGAAAATAATTGCTAACTAAATTATTTAGAAAACTTGATATTTAAAGATTTTATCTACATATTAGGAAAATAATTTTATAGCAAAACATATATATATTATTCAAACATTTACTAAAATATTTTCTATTAAGAATATTACCAATCATAATAATAATCAACAATAATGATAATAATAGTAGTAACATAAATAATAGAAATAATAATAAGCATAATAATAATGAAAATAATGATAATAACAATAATATTATAAAATAGCAAAAAACCTACAGCCCAACTAAACAGCCCAAACCCTAATTTTATTTCCTTTCTTTTCTCTCTCTGTGGGCCCAAGAATAGGCCCAGCCTAAATTTGATGCTGCCGATGCCTTTATTTATTTTTTTAAAGTCCATTCGGCCTGATACCAACCCGACCCGCTAAGCTTGTCCAAAATCTAACCCTAATTGAGACCTTCACTTCTTCTCTCTCTCTCTCTCTCTCTCCTCTCTCTCTCTCTCTCTCTTACACATTCTCATTTCTCACAGCCGCGCACCCTTAACTCCCAAACCCTAAAAATGAAGAAGAAGGAAAACATGAAGAAGAAGAAGTATTGATGAAGAAGAAGATCGAGAAGCAGAGGGGGTTCCAGGAGACGATGGGGTTCTCACAAGGCTTCAGCGCTACCAAGGCGAGGGAACCATGGCGAGGCGGCTCTGGAAGGTTGACAGTGTTGGCGTCGAGAAGATTCGACGAGGCAGCAGACTTCGAGGCAGCGAAGATGCTCCAGATCTTATATCTGAGTCAGACCCGGTGGCGGCGAACGGCTTCTGCAGCAGTCCAAGGTGATGAACTCCGGTGATGCGGCGGCAACTCCAGTGATGGCGAGGCAGCTGATCTGACGGTGGGGACTCACGATGAGGGCCAGTTCTGACGACGGAAAGAGTTCTTGATGACGGCGGCGGCTACAGTGGACCAAGGCGGTCGATGGCGACGGGGATGTAGAGATCTGGCGGTGACTCGTCCAGATCTGGTCGAACGGCGAGGCAACTTGGACAGCGGTGACTCTGACGACCGGACGATTCTTCGGCGGTAGCGAGATCTAGTTAACAGATCCGTGTTCTGGCTGATCTAGGACACGACGGTGGCGAGCGGATCGACAGGGTAGGACACGGTATCAAGCGATAGATCTAGGGTTTTGGTGTTTACTGTCTGTATGTATCCGTGTCAGGGGACACGGTCACAGGGTTTAGTAGTCTGGATGTGAGTCATGTGTCGGAGAACAGAAGGCACAGTAGGGGTGGTAGTTGATACGAGAAATGTCCGTGTCGGAATGGACATAGTAAATGTAATTGTAAAAAATAGAAAATAGTGGAAAGAACACGGGCACAAGGACACAGCAGTTAGACACTAGAATTAGCAATAATTAGTCAGCCATTAATGGGGCTATTTATAGTCATCAATAGGAAAGTCCTAGAATCTCTAGGCATATGGGCTAGGAGAACATTTTTGGAATATTCCAGACTAATCCTGATTAGTTAATGACGATTCCAGAATATTCCAACTAAGTCATATGGCTAAGCATTCCACAATGGATTTCCTAAAATAACTAACTCTACCTAAGATATTTACAAGTCTACCATGCTCTCAATCATAATTAATTAATCGTAATAAAGTAACCTAATAGAAAATTATAATTAATCAATCTAGATAAATTATTCAAATAATCACAATTAGCTATCAAATAGATCATAACTAATTATCTAATGAAAAATTATAGTCTAATCTAAATGAATATCCCAATCAAAAGTAGTCACAATAAATCAAATTAATTTCATTAAATATCTTATATGAAAACCATACCTAATTTCTTAATAAAAGACATACTTTAAATAATTTCAAATATTGCAATGAATAGTTTAGTAAATCAAATTAAAATACTTTTAATGAACAATTATAACTTAATAAAAATAAATAAATAAATAAATATTCCAAAATTATTAGAACCATAATAAAATATTAGAAAAAATTTAAATACCATTTTATTAGGAACAGTGGGGTTACAGTAATACTTCTACGAATTTGCACTCAAAGCACAAAGTTTTGAGAAATTTCTAATACAACACAAGAACGCCATATGAAGGGAATTCTATTTAAAAAAGAAAAGAAAAATAAAATGCCCCTCAAAAGGGCGTTTCTCCATGAAAAAATTAATTCAAAATTAATCTACCATTTAACATCCCTAAGTAACGGTGGCAAACGGTGATGGAAAAAAATATAAACATAATGCTCTTTAGAAGGGCGTTCTCAAGAAGAAAATGCCCTTTGGAAGAGCGTTTCCCTTGACACGTGGCCGCTTTCTCCAAGCAACAGTCAGGAATGGGAGTGGGTATAGGAGAAATGCAGTCTTACTAGGAATCCAATAGGGAATGGAATTGTCTCTGGAAATTAAATGTAGTCATTTTTTCGAGACATTATACAGTTTTTAGACTAGGTTAGAATATAGTGTACTAGCTAATATTAAAATTTGAACGTTAAAGTTCTAACGTATAGTTTTTAAAGGTTATTTTTTTCATCTATATATAGTATCTCACACTTGTTTTCTTCATTATATACTACACTTCTTTCCTTTACCATATTCACAATTTTATTTCATTTTTACTAGCAACCAGACGATGAATTCTATTCAACACAGAAGAAATTCAACTAGCCAGACTCTACTTCGAGGATTGTTTCCCACCATCTCTTCCTAAGCTATTTTCCATAACCTACTACCAAACTTGATTTTCAGCATCTCTTTCTAAGCCACGTCTTGTTCGGAAGTTTGTGACAATGGATCAAAATTTAACAATAATTTGCTATCATTGAGGTGAATTAGATGGATTATCTTACCAACGAGGTAGTACTCATCTTTCCACTTATCACATTAGCTAGTTTACGTAATATTATTAGTGATGTTTTTCCATCTGTTATGAATTTAGAATAAGGTGGTTTTTTAAAGATACATTTTTAATAGTAGAGAGTGAAGAAGCATGAAATTTTATTGTTCAAAGTAAGTTAAGTTCATCTTGCATTAAAATTTACATCAATCCATCAGTACCAAATAACGACACAACTATCACTTCAAGTAGTCAACATTTTTGTAATAATGAAGATTTAATTATGGTCACAGTTCTATAAACCAAATTGAGGAGAACGTTGATACTAGAATCAGTGATGTTGACGATGAACACAATGATGATCTAATTGAAGATTTAGATTTGTTGGAAAACCATTTAATTCTCCTTACGAATTTTAGAAATCTTATTAGTGACCTAGAACGTAGATATAATTTTAGTTGTTCATCTAAACATAACAATCCTGTAAGCCCCTTGCATTTTAGGGTTTTTTAAAAAAATTTAAATAAATTATTTTCAATAAATATTTTATTATAATTAGTTTTGATCATTCAATATACTTTTTCGTGACTTTGATTTTGGAGCGCCAGAGATGTCAATCTCTCGAAACGTCCTTTATGAGTTTTAATCTAGACAAGTTTATCTTTATTTTGATATATCATGTTCCACTCAAAATTGTTCTCTTGTATTCTATTTATATCGTAAACTTTCTGGTCAATTTAGGCCAATTGATCATCTACCGAAAAATATGGCCTAACTTTCAATTTAATTTCGGGCTCGACATCTGTCCAACATAATCGACCCAATATATAGTTTTGACATATTTTGAGCCTGCTACGTACATGTCACTTACGTGCCATCCAATTGAGCTCCTGCATGCTACTATTTCATCAATGATTATAAATGACTAAATTTGTAGTCATGACCATACCTAGCCCAATCTTGGTCCAACCTAACCTAAATGAACCTAACCCAAACTACTTATGACACCCTCATGACCACCCAAACACGCAAAACCACACAACCCTCTACAAAACACCAAGCACCATAAGCATGACACTACCTAGGACCAATAGATAAAAGCCATTCCCATGAACCCACATTTTGGGTAAGTCCTCAACTCCCTTTCATCCATGCACCCTATTTTTGGACAAACCCAAAGGAGGCTCATTTAATGTGATCCATCCCCACCTATCATTTTTTAGTTATACCACATGACTTAACATATGGGCTAACCAACCACACACTCAACCTCTCTCCTCTCTCATTTTAAACACACACCTCCCCCTTCCCATGCATGGCCGACCAAACACCCTTCATTCCTATTCTACTACAGTTGTGTCATCTCCTTCTTCCTCACTCTCTCATGCAGAGTAAACCCTAAGGAATCTCCTCATTCCCATCTCCTCCTACAACTTCTCCTCTAATTTTTTTCTTCACCTCCTCCTTCATTACTTCTTCTCCTTCTCCTTCACTTCTCCAACTCTTCCTTCATAACCCTTTACCAAGCTGCTGCTACATCTGCTTCTCCTTCTTCCTCTTCTTAGCTACTACTATGGTGCAGCCTCGCCCCCGGTGCAACGACGCACAGAGCCACACAGTTGTGCACCTCTTTCCCGTGCATGAGCATGGCGCCACTCCTTCCGTGCTGCCGAAGAAGTCCTGGCGCTGCTCGCCACTGCACGAGCTGCGAGCCACCCTACGTGCCTCCCCGTGTGCCTCCTCGTTGTGGCAACGTCGCACGCACACAGTGGCAACACCTTGTGTGCGCTTTCCTGCGTATGTGACGCGACCGCGCTCGCCGACGGCCACCACCGGTCGCCCTTTGCCATGCTGTGGCCACGTGCCGCCCGTGTATGTCTCCGCGTGGTAACTGCCACAACCCGCACCCGCTTTTCGGATGCAAGTACGTGCGCAAGCCAGCTACGCACCAAGCGAACTCCAGCCCGACTCGAATACGTAAACGCTGTCAAGAGCATGGTAAACTGCCAAATCATGGCAAAATAAATCTATATCTCAAATCCACAATAAGTGTACGAAACATGAATGAACACTATGGGTCGTGGTCTGCAGCCCACTAGCATATATGTCCGATAAGACTCCAAAAAATATAACAAGAGTCTCTAAACTGAATCAATAAACAGGATATCTCATGATAAGGAATGTAAAGCACGAAAGGATAATAATGTAATATCACTGACAAATACCTGAATCAAGCATCACAATCATCTACCATCCCGCTCTGCTAACTAACTCCATGCAATCGCTAAACCTGAAGAGATCATCAGGTCCTCAGGAGACATAGCAAGATACATAAAAACATGCCTATCTAGCAGTTTAATCATGCATAAACTATAAACAGGATATAAGCAAGGAACGAGACATACATGGCAAGAGACTACAACCAAAACTGCTAACAAGTGACTATCGACAAGTGGCTACTGACAGGTGACTATGAACACGGATACGGAAACAACTACACGTAAGTGAACTGCTGGATGAACAAGTGAACACGAGATCAATGGAATACCAAACCCTCGCCCCGAGTGGACTCGCAGGTTTGAACTAGTCACTAACCCTCGTCCCGAGTGTGGACTCTCTGGTTAGTTCAAGGCAAGGCACCCTCGCCCCGAGTGTGGACTCTCTGGTGCAAATAAACAAGACAACATCCTCGTCCCGAGTGTAGACTCACGGATGTAAATAGATCAAGACAAACACCCTCGTCCCGAGTGTGGACTCTCTGGTGCAACTGGCCAACCCTCGTCCCGAGTGTGGACTCTCTAGTTGAGGAACGATAACAGGAAGTTACAGTTCAATTACACGTACTCGTTCCAAGACACGACTCAGTCGAGGCACAGGTGAGACAAAGTACAACTCATGTTAAGACACGGGTAAGGACAACTCTAGCATGAACTATAAAGTGAACAAGCCTGGTGTAACTACACTATTTAATCATGAAATTGATATAGAAGCAAGACGATAATTTAGTAAAACATGGAACGAAGGAAACATATAGATAAACTCACATCAACTAAAGAATAAGATGATAACATATAAAAATAGGAAAAACTATAAGCATGAAAATAAACTGTAGAGGGAGGCAAGGTATCTTGCCTGGAGTTTGTCCAAACTGTGCTGAGACTGCAGTAGCCAAGGTCTGATCAGGTCTAACCCTGCTAATTTGGTTAAAGCCCACAAACAAACAACCAATTGTCACACACCGATTTCAGCTACCATATTATAATAGTCAAAATAACTTATTAGGATTCATATATGGAAAATGTCTTATTATATATATTTTTGAAATTATAGATATAGCAACTTTGGGTGACATAGATATCTTTAAAAGTACTATATATATATATATATATATATATATATATATATATATATATATATATATATATATATATATATAGTACTTCAGATATATTTTGGAATTATAGATATAGCAACTTTGGGTGACATAGATATCTTTAAAAGTACTATATATATATATATATATATATATATATATATATATATATATATATATATATATATATATATATATATATAGTACTATATCTGAAGTACTATATATTCCAAAAATATATCTGAAGTACTATATATATATATATATATAGTACTATATATATATATATATATATATATATATATATATTTATATATATATATATATATATATATATATATATATATATATATATATATATATATATATATATGGAAATTGCTGAGAAACCCAATTTCGGGATGGACTTTTATGAAATGCCCACCCGCTGGATGAGTTTTATGAAATGCCCAGAATTAAGTATTTTCACGTTAAATATTCCAAGATTCCCTTTTAGATGCCACCCGCTGGAAACTGCTATTTTTATAATACCGAAACTATCCCTCCGCGCGAATTGGTCATCTATATGTATTTGAATTCAAAAAACTCAGATCTGGATTGCGATTTTCGTCTTCTTCTTCTTCACGAAAAATCTGAATTTCATTGCTCTCATCTTCAGCAGAGATCGCAAAGATCGTTCGTAGTTCGGTGTGCTTTCTTCGGTCGAACTCAGATCATCGCTCGTCATCATCATCACTATCATCACCATCTTCATCGACGTCAATTGTGGAGAGAAGATCTTTCTTCTTCTTTTCCATAAGAATTATCATCGCTTTGAAAGAAGAACGAAACTCTTTATTCCTGAAAAAACTAAATTACACGGAGAATGGCCATTCTCCTACGTTTTAACACTGGAAATGACCATTCTCCGTGTAAATTAACACGGAGAATGCCATTCTCCGTTTTATTTAAAACGGAGAATGGCCATTCTCCTGCGTTTTAACACTGAATGAACCATTCTCCGTGCTAAATTACACGGAGAATGACCATTCTCCGTTTTATTTAACACGGAGAATGATCATTCTCCGTGTAAAATTAACACGGAGAATGCCATTCTCCGTTTTACTTAAAACGGAGAATGACATTCTCCGTGTTCTAACACGGAGAAATGGCCATTCTCCTGCATTTTAACACTGAAATGACCATTCTCCGTGCTAAATTACATAGAGAATGACAATTCTCCGTTTATTTAACACGGAGAATGACCATTCTCCGTTTTATTTAACACGGAGAACGTCATTCTCCGTTTTATTTAAAACGGAGAATGCCATTCTCCTGCGTTTTAACACTGAAATAACCATTCTCCGTGCTAAATTACACGGAGAATGCTATTCTCCGTTTTATTTAACACGGAGAATGCTATTCTCCGTTTTATTTAACACGGAGAATAACATTCTCCGTTTTATTTAACACGGAGAATGGCATTCTCCGTGTTTTCTAACACGGAGAATGGTCATTCTCCTGTGTTTTAACACTGGAATGACCATTCTCCGTGTAAATTAAGACGGAGAATAGTCATTCTCCGTGTAATTTAGCACGGAGAATGGTGGTCATTCTCCGTGTAAATTAAGACGGAGAATGACATTCTCCGTGTTACTAACACGGAGAATGTCATTCTCCGTGTAAATTAAGACGGAGAATGACATTCTCCGTGTTACTAACACGGAGAATGACCACCCTCATGCGAAATTAACATTTTTTCGTGTTCTAACACGGAGAATGACCATTCTCCTGCATTTTATGGTCAGCTGAAACTTTGGAGAGCCATAACTTTTGACTGGGAGGTCGAAACGAGGTCCCGTTTGTCGCAAAATGAGTGTATCGTCGAGGAGACTGAAAGTAACAGCTTCAACGTTAGACGGCCTTCCGAAATTTTAGAATCGCAAAAAAATGATGTTTGGACCTCCGTTTTAGCACTTTTGTAGTTTGTCCCGGTCTTTCCGAAATTTTCCGACGAGTTTTTGAAGATTTTTGAGGAGAAAACCTAGATTCGAAAGTGAGCAGCGTATGGAAGAAGATGAAGTATCGAAACGTTTTTTTAAGAGCAGTTTCGTGGGTGTTTTCAATAAATTAAAAGGAAGGGCAAAATGGTCATTTGGAACCCGCTTTGGATAAGTTTCTCTAATTCTGGGCACGCGATGAAAGTTTTTTTAGCGGTGGATTTTACATAAAACTTTTTTAGTTTTTGGGCATTTCATAAATCCTCCCTATATATATATAATATATATATATATATATATATATATATATATATATATATATATATATATATAACTTTTGTTATATCAGAAAATATTATATATTTTATAACTGCTTCTAACCTCTTTATAGTAACCCATTATATAAATAAACTAAAGAAATTTATATATATTTAACACATATAAATAGCAAAATATATGCTGCTAGTATGTAAGGTAACTTGCCTACATATAAATATAGGCAACAAAGAAGGTTATAAATGGTATTCCTATTTGATTATGTTAAGTTGGATGGTTGAAGAAGTGAATGCTAGCAAAGCTAGCTATCTAGCTTGTGCATACGAAAATGTCTTCAGTATGGAGAACCCACCATATTTGATAAATATTTAGCCTATATATTTACACCGTATATATATTCGATATTATAGGCACATTGTAATTTATGTATATAATACTTTACATATATACCCTTATAGGTGGTATATATATTATATATATATATATATATATATATATATATATATATATAGTGACACAAGACTTACCTACAAATATAAAAGTAAGGGAGGGCTTCATTAGAATTTTACCTAACATTGGGTGTCTCCAGAGTGTTACTCGTTCTTCCTTTCTTTAAGGATGAACTGGGCCCACCATCTCATTTTAATAAGTACTTCCTTCTTCCATGCATAAACTTTTCTTATTGCATCTGTTTCTTCTATTTTTTATTCTTTCGTGTGGTGAACGAGAGGAGAGCCCTGTGCAGTAGTCGAACCCGCGGCTGGAGGTGCGCTCGGCCACAGAGCTTCGACTAGCTAGGGAGAGTTATCCTTACTACTGGCAAGGTTGGGCGATGCGACACTGTCGTCGAACTGACTGCTCCAATGTTCTGCAGTGCACCCGTCTGTGCAGTCGGTTGCCGGGGGTCCAGAACGGGGCGGAGTGGGTTCTGGAGTAGGCCGCAGTAGCTACTGACACCCCTCCGGCGCGGGATCACTGAATAGTACGTTTGGAGGACTGGACTGGTCTACCAGGTGGTTTGCTGCCCCTCTCGTGCATCTGCACGCCTGGCCGTGCGTGTTGGTGCCCAGGCGGAATGACATGGCGTGCCTATCGATGACGACTTCAAGCCACGTGATGGACAACTCCCTTGTGGGGGCTGCCTCGTGGTGAACTCGGACTGCACAACAACGGCCATGTCTCTGTTGTAATTCCACGGCGAGGCCGATTATGCTAACGCCAATCGACAGGAATCCTCGCACGGCTCGCATGTTCATGATTGAACAATTGACGGGGTGATGAACGAAAATGTTGGTGGTGGGGTGAAGATATTGTATGTGGTGGTCGATGGTGTTTCCCTATGTTGCATGGAGGAGGCCGGTGATAGTTAGTTAGGTAAGAGGGAAGGGGACGATATTGGTATATCAAGTGAAGATGATGAAAAGGAAGAGTTGGAAAATGGCACTGCGGCTAGGGTTTCCTTTCCCTGGTTGTTGTTATTATATAGGTAGTTGAGTTATTAGAGTCTATGGGCTGCTTTGGGATAACCGGCCTTAGGGTTTAGGTTTTGTAGGATGTTCTATAAAGCACAGTGCTAAGCTACTACTTAATATACCTACACTATATTAAGATAGAAATTTGAATAAACAAAATGCATGCATATAGCAATTAATAATCCAAATAATTCATTCTAGAGTATTTAGTTGCGTAAAATAAAATAAAAAATTTTTAATGCTTGCTAAAAAGACGAAATGACTTAATAAAGAATTAATTACGTGGGAGGGTCTATTGGCTGTATAATGTTTATATACAAGCCAATTGATATTTCGAATGACTTAAACCCAGCAGAAATTTAAATACCATAGATATCTATTGGTCAAATAATCAAGAAACTTATAAAAAATTAATTCAAAGAAAATATTTCTAAAAATTCCGGGAAAAGGGGTCACAGTAGCCGCCCTGGCCGCAGCAGCCCCGGAGCAGACAATCCGACTTCGTTTCAAAAATCCCGTCGTGACGCGTGAATCGCGCAGTCAGAATTCATGTTCCTGAACAGCAACTTGTGCGTATTTTGGGCGATTCGACCGTTGGATCGTCGAACTATTTTCTCCGTTGCAGTCTCGGTATACAGCTCTACCTTCACCCACCAAAAAATTTAGCCATTAATTCTGTCATTTGCTAGGTTAAATTTGGCCACCAATTACCCGAATAATTTTGACAGTTTCGTGGTGCCAACTTTGTAGATTTATTTCTCCGCCAACGTAGCTCTGTTTAGCAAGACCCAATTCCTGTGCACAGCTGGTATAACCCTTTTCTTATGATAAGAATTTTGTTTCATCGTGAGGTCGTTTGATTGGATGAATTTGATGCCAAAGTTGGTCGTTCGAATTCATAAATTTCAACTTGTAAAATTTTAATTTTGGACCCGGGACTCCGGATTCTAATTCTGACACCACTAGTGGACTCATGGTATCGTTCTGCCCCAAATTCATATATAGTTTGCTAGATTGGTGGACATGGGACCCGACACGTATTTCGGTGTAAATCGGGTCCCATATTCCGGTTTGATGGGTCATTTTAAGATTGGCTCATCGGAATCCAATTCTGGATATACGTTAGGTTCGTATTGTCCTTCTGGACTCGTTGACATATACTTTGCTAGAATTAGTGGACTTTGTCTTTGGCACGCATTTTCGTGCAAACCGGATTCCAACATCTGGGTCAACGTGTCATTTTGAAATTCATATATAGTTTACTAGATTTGGAGAACATGGGCCTAGGTACGCATTTCGGTGCAAATCGGGTCCCACAGTCCCAGTCGACGGTCATTTTGAGATCGGCTCATCGGAATCCAATTCCGGATGTATCGTTGGTTTCATATCGTCACTCTAGACTCGTGAACATATAGTTTGCTAGATTTTGATGACTTTAATACCTACACGAATTTTGGTACAATTTGGTCCAATATTTTAACCCAAAATTGCCATTTTGCCCCCGTATCCATAATTGGACTTATTGATAGTATATCTTAGCTATTTTTCTTATTTCGGAACGTTGGTGATGTTTGTTTCAGTATCCGGAGATGTTCGTGGAGACCCCTATGTTGCTACCATTCTTGGACTTGACAATTTGCCTGCGAGACATCATCGGATTATTGCTTCACCACAGGCAAGATACCTTGCCATACTTTTTCTGTTTACATCATTCATATCTATTCTTGTGTTGTTAGTTGGTGATACTGGTAGTGTTCGTCCAAGGATGACTTGGGTGCTATCGATGGTGGTATCGATGTTATGGGTGCGTGCGTGTGACTTAGAGTTAGTAGACGTACCAGAAGGGTGAAGTTATCCCGAATAACTTATATGACTTGTCACGAGACATTACACGGTACTGTGAGTGAGGATTCATTGTGTTGGCACGAGCTTATGCATTCGACTGATCATCGATGGGAGCGGTTCGTCTATCGGTACATATAGAGCTAGATGATGTCTAGGTTAGAGACTCACATTGAGATATGGATTGTCTGAGTTGTGGATACGACTTGTACATTTCCTTGTACGAAAAAGGCAATCAGTTGGCGTATGGGACAGACAGTTATTTTATTTTAGCCTCAGTGTGACTCAGTTATGGGCGTGGTTACCATGAGACATACATACACTAGGGATATGTCCGATAGCGGCCACTAGCTGCGCTAGGTACGGTCGGAAGGTATACTAGTACATATATGTTTACATTAGCTCGTGGTTCGATGTCAGTCCGTATTTTAACGCAAATTCTTTATTCACCTACCCATACGCTCCAAAGTCATCTTCAACATGCATTCACATAGAATGGTTAGTTCGTGTACCTATGTCGGATCGTATCATGGGACAGTAACTTATCATGGGCTGGTATGATATTCATTGATCATGGTTGGTCAGAGATATGGTTTACTGATTGATGATTGGATATTGGACCGTGTTATGATTCGGGTTGGTTTTTTTATTCAATTCATATTATGGCATGTATTTTCGTATCTTGCTACGTCTCACTGAGGACCTGATCTCTCCAGATATTTGCTAAGAAGTTAGTACAGAGTAGCTGGACAGGTATTGTGTGATGCACTGATGTTTCAGGTATATATATGTTTTCTAGTATTTCATTTACTCTTTCCTGTATACATTTACCTTTATTTGCTTCATGTTGCTATGTAGCCTATTATTTGCAAGCTTATTCCTTTCTCGAGTTTGCTCGAACATGTATATTACTGGGTGGCTAACTTTAATATTTTATCTTTATTCTTGATATTCGTTTCGTTACTGTGGATTAAGATATAGATGATAAATTACTTTTAGTACCATTGACAACGTAGTACGTCTAGGGATAAGTCCATTAAATTGGAAACTTATCCTAGATCATATTGCTCGCTTATCAAGTTCTTGTATATTTTAGAACTGGGGTGTGACATATTTTTGTGGTGGCCCATGCAGGTCTAGATAAATCGTTTCAGTTATGTTATTGTACTGAACGAGCATGCATTAGGATATATATTAGAACCACAATCCACTACTACTATTGAAAATTCCTTCGACTTCTACTGTCGCCCTTGAAAATTCGTATTTATGCTCAATCATGCCATTCTTGAATTCCTATTTATGAATTCTTGACTTTCCTCCATCGGAAGGAAGAACATTTGTGTTGATGATCATTTTGTCATTATCTTATTATTGATTGCAACTAAGACAGATAGAATATTTCATAGGTGGTTATTTAGGGTATGTAGAAGGTTTGGATAGACGTCACTACTAGATGTACCGATACGATATGAATGACAATTCTATCGAGGTTTAGTTCCTATAGGAAAATCCCTCGGGTTGAATGATTTGCTGAGTCGCAAATTAGTGATTCGACAACATTATGTAAATTATCACATTGAGTCAGAAAGTTTTACCTAAAGGATATAGTAACCCATGCTTGACAGGACTACGTGACTAGCTAAGGTGGGTAGGCTTGTATATACACTCCACCAAGATAGGATATGGAATTGAGTACGATACCAGCTTAACCCCAACAGAAAACACGAGGATCATTAGACTAAACCATGCCGCCCTTGTCTAGGCTAGCCTAAGTTGGAATAGAAGTTAACGTGATCCATGCGGGTTGATTTGAAGAATATGAAGATTCCTTGATCATAAAGGATGGGATGAGTACGAATACAACTTGAAGGAAGATACATTTGGACTTTTGATTAAAGAGCACAAACCTGAAGGATGGTAGAAAATAGAGTCTGAGGATTCTGACGGGATAAAACAAATTGATAGAGCATGATGATCATGACTAGATATAAACTTTGGAGTTATATTGTACAAAAAAATTTGAAGAATTTTCACGTAGAGGTTATAAAAATCATGAGTATGATATAATGGGAAAAGAAATTTTCTTGGATAATAAGGAATTGTCCTAGGATGATTAGGTATCAGGCAGAAATGTGATCTAGGAATAGGTAAGACTAAGTTAGACTAGTCAACCAACTCTATATTGGATGAGTCAAACCTTGAATGAACTATTGGAGATGGGGACTGAAAGAATGACCAATAGAGTTAGACTATGATAGAGGTATTAGATATAAGTGCTTACTTGACCAAGACTCAAATATTTCCTAGCAGATAGTTAGGCGTGCTTATGGGAACGTATAATTGCTTATGGATAGATAAGATAAATCATTGGTTATGCTGTTATTGGATATAAATTAAGGCTCGTAAAGGTATAGCATGGAGTTTCAGGGTTGATCAAGTTTAAGAATTGATCATGGTCTTCGATGACTAATCGTAGCCAAGGATCTAGGAATAAAGTTAGAACCGTACCTTAAAAGGTAGACTAGTAAACTCTTCGTTGATGCAAGATAGTTAGAGACCCTAGAGGAATGATAACTGGAACTTTGTATTGGGTATACAAGAGAGATAATTATAACAAACAGTACATTTAGTCTGAATAAATGAAAATAGATAGGATTGAGATTTCAGGAAAAGTTATCGAGACGATGATTATGACCATGATTATCTATAATATAAAGAGGATTACAGAGAGAACTATACCTTAAGCAAGATCTTGAAGTTGAGATCCAGATAAAGAATGAGGAGACTGTCCCGAGGAGATAGATGATACAAAATTTATGATAGAAAGAAACAAGGAAAGAAGTTGATATGAAAATTATACCATGAAGCCTTGTAAGCACCTGACAAAGATTATGGCATGAGATGAAAAGAAAAGATTTCAAGATAGGGAGGTGGAGTAATCCTAAATAGATTGGTAAGTCGGATCTAGAGTAGAATTGTGCATAGTGGATGATACATTTCAGAAGATAAAGATGTTTTATAAGGATGAAAGAGGTTAATAATTAAATGTCGTATGTTTTCGAGGATAGAGAATATTGTGAGCAGTCTGATACTGAGTTAGCAAAAATTAAATTAAGAAGAAATAGAGTGTACTAATAGAAAATGGATGATACTCAGGACTTTCAAATACTATGAGTTTGATTCTGGATTAAGATTGGCTAGCCGTATTTGAGGGACCACATGTTATCCTAAGAACCTGATAGAGAGGCTAAACTATAGTATGAATTGATACAATTACCTCAGCCCGCTGGATTTTCAGAATATTCTAAGTGACTGGAAGATTATTGTTTTAGATATCCATATTCTTTCATTTTCTACTACTAAGCTCGTAAATCACGTTTGCGTGATTTAGCAATTTTTATCATTATAAAAACATTAAGAAGACCCTATTCTTCCCTAGCCATGCCTTGATTTTAAACCAAAACCTTGATTTCACACCTCTTCTGCCTAATGATCATATTACCCTAAGACGCCATTCCTTCCTTCCAAATCCCTAAATCAAGTATCTACCTAGTCGTACCTTATTCTTATGGAAAAAAAAATCTGGAACTTTTTAAAATTTTCCTTAACATGATATGTAACTCCTCTGTTCACAATTCTCCTAAACTTGCCTCCTTACTATGACCCTATGAATCCCTTTATGCCACCTCGCCCTAGTTATGTCCATCCGAGTCAATATCTTCTAACAAGTTGAAACTCTAACCCATATAGGAGTAGCACTGAATTAATAGTAATCCCCTTGTAGAGTTATTGACCAATAGTTCCATGATAGTACCTAAGTTACCTTAGATTTGTGTAGACTGTAATACCTAATTTTTCGTATTCCTTCCAAAACCTTGCTGGTAGGATCATGACCATGGCCTAGTTGTTGCATTTATAAAGCTGAGGTGCATTTAGAATTGAGTAGGATATACACCCTAGATATTAGTGGCATCAGCATCCCACATGAACCATATACGACTAATCGTACTTGACTCATTTAAGATATTAATCTTCTATCCTTTTATACTATGCCTTAATGTAATTTCGAAGACGAAATTCTCTAAGGTGGGTAGGTTGTAAGCCCCCTAGATTTTAGGATTTATTTTAAAAATTTTAAATGAATTATTTTCAATAAATATTTTATTATAATTAGTTTTGATCATTCAATATACTTTTCCATGACTTTGATTTTTGGAGCGCCAGAGATGTCAATCTCTTGAAACGTCCTTCATGAGTTTTGATCTAGACAAATTATCTTCATTTTGATATACTATGTCCCACTCAAACTTGTCTCTTGTATTCTATTTACATCGCACAACTTTTGGTCAATTGAGGCCAATTGATCAACTATCAAAAAATTGGCCCAACTTCCAATTTAACTTTGGGGCTCGATATCGGTCCAACCTAATCTACCCAATATATGGTTTTAACCTATTTTGAGCCTTCTATGCACATGTCACTTGAGTGCCATCCAATTGAGCTCTCGTATGCTACTATTTCATCAATGATTATAAATGACCAAATTGTAGTCATGACCATACCTAGCCCAATCCTGATCCAACCTAACCCAAATGAACCTAACCCAAACTACTTATGACTCCTTCATGACCACCCAAACACACAACACCCACAACCCTCTACAAAACACCAAGCACCATAAGCATGACAGTACCCTAGGACCAATGGATAAAAGCCATTCCAATGAACCCACATTTTGGGTAAGTCCTCAACTCCCTTCCATCCATGCACCCAGTTTGGACAAACCCAAAGGAGGCTCATTTAATGTGATCCATCTCCACATATTATTTTCTAGTCATCCACATGACTTAACATATGGGTTAACCAACCTCACACTCAACCTCTCTCATTTTAAACATACACCTCCCCCTTTCTATACATGGCCGACCAAACACCCTTCATTCCCATTCTACTACCGCTGTGTCATCTCTTCCTTACTCTCTCATGCAAAGTAAAACCAAGGTATCTCCTCCTTCCCAACTCCTCCCACGACTTCGAGACATTATACAGTTTGTATAGGTTAGAATATAGTGTACTAGCTAACGTTTAAAATTGAACGTTAAAGTTCTAACGTATAGTTTTTTAAAGGTTTTTTTTTCATCTATATATAGTATCACACACATTGTTTTTTCCATCATACACTACACTTGTTTCCTTCACCATATTCATAATTTTATTTCATTTTTACTAGAACCAGACGGTGAATTCTATTCAACACAAAAGAAATTCAACTAGCCAGACTCTACTTCGAGGATTGTCTCCCACCTCTCTTTCTAAGATATTTTCCATAATCTACTACCAAACTTGATTTTCAGCTCTCTTTCTAAGCACGTCTTGTTCGGAAGTTTTGACAATGGTCAAAATTTATCAATAATTTGCTATCATTAAGGTGTATTAGATGGATTTCTTACCAACGAGGTAGTACTCATCTTTCCACTTACATTAGCTAGTTTACGTAATATTATTAGTGATGTTTTTCCATCTGTTATGAATTTAGAATAAGGTGGTTTTTTAAAGATACATTTTTAATAGTAGAGAGTGAAGAAACATGGAATTTTATTGTTCAAAGTAAGTTAAGTTCATCTTGCATTAAAATTTATACAATCCACCAGAACCAAATAACGACACAACTATCACTTCAGTAGTCAACTTTTTGTAATACAGATTTAATTATGGTCACAGTTCTAATAACAAAATTGAGGAGAACATTGATACTGGAATCAGTGATGTCGACGATGACACAGTGAGATAATTGAAGATTTAGATTTGTTGGAAAACCATTTAATTCTCCTTACGAATTTTAGAAATTTATTAGTGACCTAGAACGTAGATATAATTTTAGTTATTCATCTAAACATAACAATCCTATAAGCCCCTTGGATTTTAGGTTTCTTTAATTTTCAATAAATATTTTATTATAATTAGTTTTGATCATTCAATTATACTTCTTCGTGACTTTGATTTTTGGAGCGCCAGAGATGTCAATTTCTCGAAACATCTTCGTGAGTTTTGATCTAGACAAGTTTATCTTCATTTTGATA